>JAFMSR010000010.1:16103221-16303221 GCA_022818135.1 Saxidomus purpurata
ACAACAGACAACACGTCCCATACTTTATGGCCTTCGCCATGCATGACTACCTTATAAGTATGTTTACCTCCCGGCCGTTTTTGAGACAGGGTATTAAATTAGACTTTATTATTTTTACACCCACGTAGACTCAAAAGTTCTTGTCACACAAATTAAGTATTCTCTGTGACCCCTTCCTGCATTTCTGACTTGTACTTCAGCCAGACGAGGCATTGTCGAAGTTGCAGTCAAAATCAGTTAAAGGGATTCAAACCAACAGCCAACAGGTTAGAAGTCTGACTCACAGAACGCGGAATACGCTGAAAATCTCGACGGAGAGGTTATTTTTAATTAAACTAAATAATTGGGATTTAAGCAATATATAAGAGAGGATTAAGATGTGTTGCCATGGTTACGGTTACTATCTTCAAACCAGTTGCAAACTCATTGTCCTATTAGACTGGATGCGTATATGACAACGAAAATCTGTTTTACCCTGTCTTCTAATTTATTCATAATCAGATAGTAACGGAAATGCATGATGCCATGAAACGGACACTTATCATATACTTGTCACGTGACCACTTTCTTCTTCTTCCTCCAGTTTTCTCTGCCTTCTAAGACGAAGTGCATGAGTTGGCTGTACACTATGTCGTGTTGAGGAAATGGTTTTTGATAATATGTCCCAATCATTGAAGCAAATGAGTTAAACACATCTTAAAGAGATATTTACACTTTCTAGTATATATACTTTTTATATGGACTTCAAGTTCTTGGGTCATATTCTAGTAGCATCTTAAGTGATTTCTTAAGTATTTTAACTTTTAATTATTATATGTATTATTCTCTCGAAAGTCAATTATTGTATATAAACTTCATCATTAATCATATTTTATTGCATATACATGCACATAAATACATGTACATAAAAACACAGACATATGACACAACAAACCAGAGCAAATGGGTCGGGTCACATGTTCTAAGAAAATTAATAAGACGACTCTTTCCAACAGACGACCCTTCCCAATAATGGACGGCTCTTCCCAACTATTCTTGTCGGGGAGTTAAAACTGTTTTAACATGTTGCAATTCATAATGTTCTTTCTAAAATACCTTCTTATAACGAAATTGTTAATGTTAAGGAAATAAACACGATTTTACAAGATGCTACTGGAATATGGTCCCATTGTTAAAATAGCAACACAATAACATTACAAAAATACCTTTTAATTTCCAGCTTACTTTTTGGCATAGAACTCTTTACCATTGACTTTGGCCTTTCTCTCTGAACTCGTTGCTGCAGAAAAAAGCGTGTCACGGCCATTTATTTCATATAGCTTTAGTACATACTATACACATAGTATGTCTACATACATTTACATGCTAGTACCTTGTTTATTTCTTGTAAAAATGCACACAAACATCGGCATATGATGTTACACAAACAATACGAAAGCGTTCTTGCATGTTAGAATGATTTTACGTCTTTTGTTACATATCTTTGAATTTTCATATCAAATTAATGTAATAGGTAGCATTTTCCTAATATAACAGACATTGGTTATGCAGGACAGCGCCAAAAGTCCCAGGCACACACATGGATCATTACGTCATCTTTAACGTCAGGAAACAGTTACTTCTAACTTTTGTTTAAAAAAACACTTACGTGAAATTCTTTCTGACGTTTCTTCATGTGGACTTCATCTAAGAAAGCATCGAGGTCTTCTATTAGTTGATCCTGAGATTTCAGCAGTCCATTTATGACTGATTGATTTTCTTCATCTGAAAATTGATATCCGTCAAGACTCTGACAGTGATGCTTGGAATAAATAATATCTAACTGCTGACTAGATTGGCAATCTATTTCCATTCCTTCAGAACTTTGCCAAGGATTCATAACACCATTTTCATATAAATCGATTTTGTCTAAATACATATCGCTGTGTCCAACATCACTTTCAGGTGGACTTGTGTATGCAGTGAAATCTTGTTCAACGCCATGACCAGAAACGAAGAAACTACCACCCGTTTCATTAACTACACCTGTATCTTCTTCCGGTACACATTCTTGAGTTTCTCTTGACTTGACTTCTTCAATGTATTGAGTTTTCTTCTCGTAGGAATAACGACCAGTCTTTATAGCTGAAAAAGTAAGGTAATTTTCCCTAAAATAAGGTAAATTTCCCAAAAATAATATAAATTAATAGATGTGTTCAAAAAACAAGGAAACATAAGTGTTCTATAAAGATGTGCACGGACAGATTGGTTTGAAAAGAAGCTTGGGTATCCGGATAGAAATGTTCCAAAAGAGGTGCCCTAACAGATGCGTCTGGACAGATTTATAACTGTGTCTAATATAGCAAGCGTCTGTAAAGAAAAGCCGTCTCAAGACTAAGATAGTCTTATAAATACATGTATTATGAAGAAAAGCTTGAGTGAATGATACTCTCAAAACAGCAGGACAGCTATCGTCTGCTTGAAATAAGTTGCGCACGAGGTACAACTGGTACATCGCTCATATAAATGAATTGAACATGTCCTCAATATCAAAAGGTTCATTTATAAGTCACTCAGTCCTAGAATAGAACACCAACTTCAGCTATGTTAAAATCATATGTAAAAATGTTGATAAGTATACTAAGACAACTGAGTGTATACATTATTCAGTTATTCGAGTTGGAAAACTCCAAAGTACACGATTCTGCAATTCATCGTGTTTCCACTCAACGTCTAGTAAGACTTACATACTGTTAACAGTACATACTGTTAACAGTATAGAATTGCGCATGTACCTATTTTATACACAAATACAGAGCAACATTTTATACAACTGTTCGTGTTTCTAGTTTAAGAAACGAAACAGACATAATTTCTTGTTACACAGACTAACATATTATACAATAATTCTTCGTGCCTTTATTTTAAACAAACGAAACGGACATGACGTATGTAATTGCGCATGCTCAGATGGGTCGAATGGTAAACAAATCGTTACATGAACATAGCCTAAAAGTGATTTTGGCGTGACGAAAATGTCGTGATTTGTGTGCATACAGACTTATTTGCGAATTTTAAATTCGCGAAACTGTACTGGAAATCTATATGAAATGAATCTTTCGTGAGATTTTTAAATTTTTGAAGTTGGAAATTCGCGGAAATAGCAAATTTTAAATATTACCAAATTTACAGTACCAATGTATATACTATTATTGTGCTACACTCAGTATTGACTTCTTATTTCGATTTCAAACAACTGAGACAATTGTAGAAAAGTAATTACATGCTGCATTTTTCAAAAAACTGTGTTGATCTCCTCTTGCAAAAATCACCTTCTGACTTGCTTTCCTCTTGATCTACTGCGTACTGTAAATTCAAATAGGTAAAAGCATCTCAAGGGCCTAAAGGGCCAGTATCGCTCTACTGATCTGACTGAACTGTTCTGAGTAAGTTTTGTAAAAAAAATCTTTGCAATGTTATCAAGTAAGCTAACAGAGCTCGCTGTGCCCTTGACATACTGACCCCAAAAACAGTAGGGATCATCTACTCAATCACCCTATGAAGTTTGAAGACTGTGTGTCATATTGATCTCTAGATACTGAGCGGAAAAGATTTTTAAAGTTCGGGTCACTGTGACCTTGACCTTTGGCCCACTAACCCCAAAAACAATAGGGATCATCTACATGTTGCAAGAAACCTTCTGAGCACGTTTGACAAAAGTTGAATGAAAATTGTGACCTGTAGAGTGTTATCAAGGAAAATCTAAAGGAGGTCACTGTGACCTTGAGCTTTGACCTAGTGACACCCGTGTACTATTATTGATTATCTTGACCGACGTTTTCTTTGGCAGAAAGGACCAGTGTGTTTTGCTTTTTTTGTCAACAAAGATAGAGATCATCTACAAGTTGCAGGGATCCTTATCATCAAGTTTTATGAAAGTCAAATGGAAAATGCGACCTGTAGAGCGTTGTCAAGGAAATGTTTACGGACAGAGGGACGGAAGGACAGACGACGGAGAGACCACCATGTCATAAGCTGTGCTGGACTTCGTCCAGTAGAGCTAAAACAGTACTAACATTTAGTTTTTGTTTATTTCAGAGAAACCAGTGTTAATTCATCCAGATGATATTTACACGAGTTTGGCTATTCGAGTAAAACACATGGCATAGAAAACGTTATCCGTGATGATGGAAAAATGGCAACATCATCTTTAGTATATAAGATCATACCGGTTTTTGACATTCCTATTTCTTGGCATCGTTTCAACCTGCAGCTTGGACAGTTATTCCGTCTGCGAGGCTGTATTTGACACCTGTTGTCGCTGGCGCATTTGTACTCGACCGGTCTTGTGAACGAGCGTCGAAAGAAACCCTGAAAAATTTTAATATTTTTTAACCCGAAGAATAACGTAAATGAAACGATCACCGGCGATGAGTGCGGTTTTACGTAAATACATAATTATTGCGGGCCGCAGCTATATTTAATACGGGGTGCGAAAATATTTATGGAGACTTAAGCACTAGATCGAATATATGCGTCTCTCTTCATTTAAAAATTGAGTAATTCTGAGATGAAAACTGTATAGACACAGTCTTTTTTTTTAAATGCAAGAGTTGTCGTTCCTTATTGAGTTGTCGTTCCTTTTGTAGAGAAAAGAGCAATATGATTTCTTTTCCCCCTTATACAGCTTTTGACATTAAAGTAACGAAGCATATTCTAGTTTCTACTGAATAATCCCCGATTGCTCTTTTAATTATGTACACTATTATATTATCTTATTTTTTCCCCTTAACATAATATTCGGTCTCCGGTGTGTAATTGGCAGTAAAGGCGTCTGTACATGTAATTATACAGACCTTTACTATTACGAATGAGTTCGAATCCCATTCAAAGCCATTTTTTAAAACTTTTTTCTTCTGTTTTACTTATCCTTATCAGCTTTTAAACCATTTCTAAATTTTTTACGGCAAATAATCATAAAAATCTTCATTCATGTCAAACTGATAAGGATATTGGCAATGAAAAATTAAGACATACTGTATACATATTATTCATAACAGTAACGTGTCGATACTACAGGTCAGTCAGTAGATATGGTGCCGTGTCAGGTTTTGCTTGTTCAACCAGAAATGGTTTCCTTGATTTCTTTTGGGGCCATGCCTCAACGTCAACCATCACCAATTTCCAAAATATTTACATGTCAGTTTTGTTTGTGGGTCCGGTGTGATACTTTGTACCACAGTTTTTTCTTGTACGTGTTTAACACTACGCACGTTGGCAGGTCAAGTATACGTACGAAATTGTTTTTAAAACCAATTTGTCCTAACAAAGGCCAATTAAATAATGTGTTTAAGGCACAGTATTAAAGTTCACAGTTAATTCAAATTGATTATCTTGACCGACGTTTTCTTTAGCAGAAAGGACCCATGTGTTTGTTTTTCTTTTGTCAACCATTTACTCCATTTGAAGACGTAAGGATCGGTGAA
This sequence comes from Saxidomus purpurata, assembly GCA_022818135.1. Classification (NCBI taxonomy): domain Eukaryota; kingdom Metazoa; phylum Mollusca; class Bivalvia; order Venerida; family Veneridae; genus Saxidomus; species Saxidomus purpurata. The sequence continues at coordinate 16,108,687 of JAFMSR010000010.1, forward strand.
ATTCTATTTATGGCTATTGATTTGTCTTTTTGCAGATAAGCCGGAACAGCTTGGGTTATATTCTTCAAACTGGTTTGTAGGACCTCTGTCGCTTTCGGAAGAACTAGTTTCAACTCCTTTTTATATCTGCAATTGACGTCAGGAGTACAATTGCTGTATGCAACGTGACGTGTTCATGGTGACTGTTATTTAAAGAATTCTGCTTTGACAGTTCCAAATACGTGATTCTTAAACGAAATATATCGCAGGACTGGGCCAACTTATAGTGTTCGAATAACCTTCCAAAAGTGTATTATTCTTTGCAGTGTACCCTGCGAATAAGCCACTTAAAAATTCTGGTATGTTAAACACATGTATGTTTTCCTGTTAAGTAAGAAATGTGAAAAGCGGATGGTCGAGTGGTTAACGCCTTGGACTACCAAACCGGAGGTTCGGATCCCGACCGGGGCACTGGAAATTTCAGAAACGCTTTTCAATGTTTCCCGCCCATCTAGAAATGAACTGGTAAAGAAACCAAGAGATAGACTCGCGTGTATCTGTGCTATATATACCGGACACGTAAAACAACCAAAGGGTCTCTTCGTAAAGAGCTAGGTTCTGGTACTGGTTTCCCTTGTATCTGTCTCTTCAAACTGCATCTGTCAGTAGTCTTGGTAGTATCACCTGAGGAGAAATCCGAAGGCCGGCCGGGACAATAAACAACAAGAAAAACTGTGATACAAAGTATCACAGCGGGCCAACAAACAATAATCCCATGTAAATATTTTGGAAATTGGTGATGGTTGATATTGAGGCATGGCCCCAAAAGAACTCGAGGAAACCAATTCTGGTTGAACAAGCAAAACCTGACACGACACCACATCTACTGACTGACCTGTAGTATCGAAACTTTACTGTTATCAAATAATATTTATACAGTATGCCCAGGAATGCTCTATAGACCGTACCTGGTATGTCTCAATTTTTCATTACCATTATCCTTATTAATTTGACATGAATGAAGATTTTTATGATTATTTGCCGTAAAATATTCTAAAATGTTTAAAAAGCTGAAAATTATTATTAAAAGAGCAGAACAAAAGTAAAAAATAAATAAAATTTGGTGTTGATGGGATTCGAACTCGTGGATTCGTAAACGTATACGTACACAAAAGTGTTTGGCCTAGCGGCTTTAACCATTACACCACCAAGACAGACTTTGGGGGGGGGGGGGGGGGGGAATTAGCTGAAATAATATCATCTATATTTAAAAAGGCCATCAAAGAATATTCAGTCGACTGCACTTCGTTTCTATAATGTCAAAGGCTGTGTAAGTGAAAAAAGCAATCATATATCCATTTTTCTCAGCGTAGATTGCGACTGAAACGTGAAAAGCGCTTTTTTCTAGTTTTATCAGCGTAGATTAGATTGCGCCCTCTATGAAACGAACGACAACTCAATTACAAACGACAACTCTTGCTTTTCCAAAACAATTGACTGTGTCTACAGTTTTCATCTCAGAAGTACCTCAATTTTATAATGAAGAGAGACGCATATGTTCGATCTAGTGCTTAAAGGGGTAACTGGACTATATAAACCACTAGATGGCGCTGGGGCAGGTTTTTCAATAATTTCAAACATGTTTCACATCAGAGACCCTTTTTTAAAATTTTTGACAAAATTACTGAACTGTTTCCTTTGAAATTTGTTACAAAGGTAAACTGTGCCATTTCATAACAGTTCATCCAAAAATCTTAATGACATATCTGTTCTAAAAGTGACTTTGAGAACAAAAATCAACCTGTCAAGCAGACGATCTCAGATTTGAATTTCCCGGGAGGCGTGGCTAATTGCTGATAAACTCTGTGTTTGTAAACAAAGGCCACGTGGTGATGTTTATACACTTGAGAGTAGTGGCATGTATTACAGAACAAAAACAGTTTACTAACCTTGATGAAAGTTTATTTCCATAAAATGAGAATATCCTTCATTAAAATGAATCATTAAGGTAATCAAGACCTAAATAAGTAAGTTAAAAGTTAGCAGATACATGTAACATAAACATTATGTTTTTGTGCAGAAATCTATTCAAGTTGCCATAAGTTTTTCAAGTAGTCAGTATTGAACTTTTTAATTTTGGTATAAATGTCTAACTTGCAAAAGTACACAGCAGGACACAACTTCCCTTGCGGTTCAATATGTTTTGTTCTTCCCCCATTCATCTATACTTTACTTCAAAAGCCCATTCTGACTATAGTATAGTTCAGTATTTTCTATAATAATGTTTTGTTGTATGATACTATTTCCTGGTTCAGGTAGTCTTCCATTTCTTGGTCAAGCCCGTGGGTATGCAGATATATAACATAAGCCAAACCATAAACAGTGTCGGTATATATTAAAAAAAATGTTTATGTGACTTAGACGAAGAATCCTCCTACTAAACCACTGCAAGGATCGCACCAGCAGGGTCAGTTAATATTATCCTGGCTCATTATATATTATGATCCATTATTATCCAAGAATGAGGCTTTAGATTGATTTTACTATTGACTTTAATAATTTCTCCATTTTATTTTTTCGTTGATGGTCTACAATTTACATAATCCCATGTTATCATCACTATGAACTTTTAAATCCGTGTCAGGAACATTAAAACTAACATAAATTACTCTCTTGATGTAAACAATACATGTCTTTTTCTTCTGCACTTTTTCTGCAATGCTTTATTAAAATATAAACTTTATTCTTCATCAACTACATGCATATACATGTACATTGTATTGTGTTTTGAACTGTTGTGATAATTTCCCTCCTTTTTCTGGCACATGTATCAGTTTCATGTCTGGAATTTTTGTCCTTCACAAATACACAAAACAGACCTGCATGCCGATGGCATATAATTACCAATTAATTTTGTGACTCTATCTTAATTGGGTGCTGACATATTCATTTTACCACAATGTATTCATATTGTAGGAAATTACACAAAATCAGGCCTTGTGCAAAATTTGACTCTCTGAGTTAGGTGTGAAATATAGTATTTATCTTTAAATTTTCTAAAAAGGGAGAATATGAATGAAAATCATGGGATAAAAAGAAAGTGAGAAGAAATGATTCAGGAGGTGGATAAATTTTCATCTGATTCCGAAATGCTCATAGATACAAAATATAAGAAACGTAAAGAAGCCCCTAGTCAGCTCAAGAGCTAAAATCGTCTGCTTGCTATTGTGACTCATTCACTCTGCCAACCTCCAGTTTAATTGACAGGTAGTTTTGGAGGTATCAAGTTACAGCTGCACACAACAAATACTCGCTGGTATACAGCGAGAGTTGCCCCTTTAAGTCTCCGTGCATCTATAAATATAGCGGGCCGCTACTGCGGCCCGCAATAAAATGGCTCAAATAAACGTTTTAATCATCTACCTCTTATTTTATATACATGGTCACTGTATAAAACGATACGCACCTTACAGGCTTCGCACGTGTTAACACCATAGTGAAACCCGGACGCTTTTCCACCACATACGCGACACGGGGGCAAGAGCGGACGTCTTGGTCGTTTCCCTTCAGATTGTTCCGAAGATACGTCTGAGTATTCCATCATCTACAAGGTAAATAGGACATTAGCCGTGTGCAGAAATATTTCAAGAAAAACTGACGTCTTCTATAGTTCACATAAACTAAACAATAACTACCTTTAATTAAGAAATAATAAATGCCTCCCTGTATTTTATCGGTGAATAAAATATAGTCAGGAATTTGGATGCGTAGTAATTAAATCACGAGTGCGTAGCACGAGTGATTTAATTTTTCGCATCCAAATGACTGACTGTATTTTATTCAACGATAAAATATAGGGAACAATTTATTATTTCGATTCTAACACGTAATTTTCTTTGAAAACAATCCCGAACTTTATTTAACGCGTAGTAGTTCATCACAGTAACCTTAAAACGCGAGATACGATTGGACGCGCTTGTTTACATACGTCACGTCGTTACGTCATTTACGGCACGTCGTCCTTGGAAAAACGTGCTGTATTTTATCGTTTAATAAAATACAGGCTTTTCCCTATATGTTTATATAGGAAAAGCAGCTGCTTGTGTTAGAATTATAGTTCGTATTGCTAGTTGCTCTATAATTGCAGAATTAGTTATGTTTACACAGCCGCTGATATGTAAACGCGAGCTTATATGTACTGGCGGATCAATTGATTAAGTATGCATGACTGCCTGATGGCGTAGTATTTAATATAATTTTTTGCCTCCGTTAGTATTACAATGATTTACAGCATCATTCGATATTATCCAATTAGTAGGTGCCTTTCTCATTTCAAAATTATGTTGACTCTCAAGGTATACTAGAAAAGTGTAATCATAAGAAAGTGAAAGTCGTCTATGGTAGATTGGTAGCTATTGTTTTTCTGATAACGTTAATAAAGTTTCAAATCAATATCATATGTGGTTACTGAGACGTGTGCATGATAGAACCTTGCATGCAAAACTTTAACCAAGTTTTCAAAGTCAAACAAGGGCCATCATTTGAATTTAATTCATACAAGAGAATATAACTTGACAGTCTGACACCCCTGAAGACTTTAATGAAGTTTCAAATCGATATCATAAGTGGTTACTGAGATATGTGCATTATAGTACTTTGCATGCAAAACTTTAACCAAAGCTGCAACTCTGACGCCGGCGCTCAAGTGATTGTAATAACCCCCCTTTTTCTTTGAATATTCTAGCTAAAAACAAGAAGTCAAAAGTTATCAATGGTTACGTAGTTGTTTGATACGTCTGAACATTATTACTCAGTTTCAAATACTGACTCACACAAATACTGAAGTATGCTTTTTGATAGTAACTAGCACGCAAAACTTTAACCAATGTTTTTTATTTCAACAAGGGTCATAATTTTGAATTAAATTCATACAAGAGTTATCTTCTACTTGGTTGTTTGAGACCCGTGAACATTGCAAATATGTTTCAAATCAATTTCAGCAATGGTATTTTAGAAATATGCCTGATAGTAGCTTGCACACAAAACTTTAACCAAATTCAGCTTGGATGCAAAATTTTAATCAGAATGTCCTCATGCAACAAAGGCGATAAGTTTAAGTAAAGTCAGTCAAGAGTTGTCTAACTTGGCTGTCTGACACCCCTGAAGACGACTTTAATGAAGTGTCAAATCAATCCAATCAGTGGCTACTAAAATATGCTTATGATTGTAGCTTTAACTAAAGCTGCAACGCCGATACCGACGAAAAAGCTTTTCTTCGAATACACGAGCTAAAATACGTTTTTCTTTTGGTATAATTTCTCCTGAAAGAATTAACTTCTTCGCCAAAAATATGCATTTGTGTAAACGAGTTTTTTCCCGCCGAAGCTTGCCGGAGATCGCCAGACGTATACATCGCGACAGTTGGTATTAATTAGTTTAAATAGTTGTTAATGTTACTGTGACAACCATTCCTAAATCTGCTAACAATCGATTTCTTTAGCGCTTCAACCACAGCTTTGTGTCATGAAAAACAATTTTTAGGGGTCATGATGTCCCTCTATCTCTCACCTTAATGAACAGACAACATCTGCAATACATGTTCAGATCTACATAGTTCCTGATAATACATATAATCATAACCTTTTGGCGTCAAGATAGTGTATATATTTAATATGAAACGAAGTTTTCGTTTTCCCAAATAAAATACCAGCCTTTCAGTAAAAGGACCGTCTATCGGAGCGAGCTGTAGTTGGAAGTTTCTGTTTTTGTTTCTAAGCACAGTACATCACGCGCTCGGTCATATGGCTACTATACGGCCGGTACCGAGGGTAAACAACCCCAATTGGTCAGTCAGCAGACTAGGACTTTTAAGTACCCCAACACTGTCAGATTTTTACAGTGTGTCAAAGTTTCAATAGCATCTTCAGTTAACAATGTACTTTGATATAAGATCAGTGACATTACACTGTCTAATACGATATTCTTGTTCTGCATAGCAAGTGTTATTTCATCAAGTTGAGTGTCGCTACTCGACATGATAATATCTCCTATATAGATACGTGACTGAAATGATCTAGCACTGGACCTTGCTTCTTTCAAACAAGACATAATGCATGACTGGATATCGGTAATTAATTGCTTATTGTTAAAGTTTTCATAAAAAACATGTCCTGGTTCGATTAGATTAATCGTTGTTCTATAATCTTTCACGCGTCCGTCTACAGCGACAATATCGTAGATATACTTACTTATACAGATAGAGTCACGTGATGTTATGATATGGCGGACTTTTTCTTGCTCTCAAAGTAAATTCAATAATTCAAATATTCTGGATTAAAAACAAGCATTTGAGAGATGTTATAGTGTAACAAAATCGTCATTGATGTATCAAGATATATGGGTCGTGGAAAAAAACATAGAGACAGACAGAAACGTAAGAAAAGTAATGACTCTGAACCCGAAAGTCGGGTAACAAAGCATTTCAAATATGGCGAACTAGGTAACGAGGATTATTATAGCAGTGACTGTGATTACAATAGTGATAGTGACAGTGAAAGCGTGAGCAAAATTATTGGAGTTGCAAACAGTGTATTATATGAACGGAATTGTAATAGTGTAACAGAAAACGTAGGTACGCCCTTTCCTGTTTTCTCTTCTCCAAGAACGGCAAGTTCTTCAATAAACAATAACATTAAAATGGCAGAGTCAAAGTCAGTGACTGAGAAGATTGACTGGCTTGTTGAGGCTGTAGGTGAAATGAAATCGAACCAAGACAAGAACCGCAGTGCATTAGAGAGTAAAATAGACAGACTCAGAAACGAGTTTATGATAGAAATCGACAACAAAGTAAAATCTTTACAAGCTGATATTTCGCATAAACTAGGTCAAGAAAGTGCTCGCATTGATTCAATACTGACAACTGTTCAGTCTCTTCAAGGCAGACTTGCTACAGTCGAACAAACACAGTCAACCCCCTCTGGCGCAGATCACAATGTAAACAGTATTAACGGTCAACCGTTTTTCAGGCCGGGATCAGAAGATGATTCGGATATTTCTGTAATTGCGAGTGGTGTACCGTTAGTGCAGAATGACGAAATGCTAATCCAGAAGACAAGGGATATCATCAGTGCCCTAGGGAATAATGTTGCAGAAAACGTACAGGTTACATCAGTGAAGCGTTTCCGGACCCGTTTCAACGATAGACCGGGGTTAGTTAAAATTACATTACGCAGCCGAGAAGAAAAAATTATGATTTTGCGACATAAAATGTCTCTCAAACAATCCACAGATTACAAAGATATATATTTAAAGAGTTGCAAATCGCATGCTGAACGCTTGATTGAAATTAACACGCGCGCGATTCTGCGGCAACTACCACAGGGACGCAATCTACGAGTAAATGCAAACGGACGTATACTTGAGCGTTCAAACCAAGTGCATGAAGAGAGTGAACACATGGCATAGGAATCTACCCGTCTCAATCGGACACTTAAGTTAGCGCATCTAAATGTTTGTGGTTGGACAAAGGAAAATAATGATTTACGTGAAGGATTAATATGTGCAATAGACGCCGATATTGTAACGATTTGTGAAACTCACTTATCTGGTGAGCATATTATTGAATGTAATGGATATACATGGTACGGTTTTAATCGTCCAGATATTCATGTCAACGCTCCTAAAGCTTCTGGTGGCGTTGGGCTACTTGTTAAGCAATGGGTTATTGATAGTCATACTGTAAATATAGTAGATCGAACCTGTGATGGAATATTGGCAATTAAATTTTCACATAGAATAAACGATAGGTCATTTATTGTATTTTCATGTTATTTGCCACCTGAATCATCAGTAAGAGGAAGAAATAGTCAAACTTTTTTCGCGCATTTACTGTCTCAGATATATATTCATAGTGATTGTGACGGTATGTTTGTCGGTGCAGACTTTAATGCGAGAATTGGAAATCTGTCTGATATCTTGCGAGACTGTGACATAATAAGAGATCGCGAGATTCTAGACACAGTAGTGAATCAGCATGGCCATAGTTTTGTTGAATTTTTAAATGACTCCAAGTTTTGTATATTAAATGGCCGATTTAATAGCGATAACTACACTTCTATTTCTAGCAGGGGAAAAGCGGTGGTTGATTACATTTGCGTACCACACGATTTGTTACAGACATGTAAATATTTTAAGGTATTAACGGTAAGTGAGATCACTGATCATCATAGTCTTCATGGATTGTTAGGAGAACGATCACGGCTACCAGACCATTCAGCTCTTATTGCCGAATTTGATATAGGTCAGTGTGAAAACAGTTATAATTGTAACACGAACAATGACTCCCAGCACAGTACGCAAAGTGTTCGTTTTAATTTGAAAAGAATCCCTGGTGATTTCATGACTAGTCAATTATTCCACTTAGCCATTCGTGATATTATTTCAAATATTGAAAATGCGCGAGAAACTCAGGATGACATTGATAGTTTATACGAAAATCTTTGTGATACAATTTATGAAGAAATGAATCAAAACATTCCAAAATATGATGCTTCAAAACAAACACGTAAACGTCATAAAAGGAGCAAACCTTACTGGAATGATGATTTAAGTACAAAATGGAGTAATATGCGTCTGAAAGAGAAATCATTTATTAAAAGTCGTGTCGACAGGCGTACTAAACAAAGACTTCGAATGGAATATATCAACGCTCGTGATGAATTTGATAAACTTTTACACCAGTGTGAACGTGCATATAGATTCGCGCAGTGTATAGAAATAGAAGATATGTCCACGTCAAACCCTACAGAATTCTGGAGAAATATTAATAAACTTGGTCCGAGAAAGGACACTTCTATACCAGTGGAAATTGTTGACAGTCATGGAAATGTAACTAGGAGCCAAAACGCAGTATTTGAGCGCTGGAAAACAGACTTTGAGAAACTTTTTAACGGTAATGACACTAACGAATTTGATGAGGTGCATTATAATCAATGTAAAATTCATAAACAATTATTAGAAATGCAGATAGAAGATCCATTATATACGTCAAATCACGATTTGAACAGAAACATAACACTAGACGAAATAACTAGGATAATTATGAAAACCAAGAATGGCTCGGCATGCGGTTACGACACAATTCCGTATGATGTACTTAAATTCCCACCAGTGATTAAAGTGTTGCGAGAGTTTTTCCAACTAGTGTTTGATTCCGGTATGATACCAACTAATTGGAGAAAAGCTATCATATTTCCTTTACTGAAAGACTCGAACTCAGACAAACGTGTACCACTACACTACCGAGGAATAAGCCTGCTGTCATGTATCAGTAAAGTCTACAGCTCTCTCTTGAATAATAGAGTGACGAATTATTTAGAAATAAACGATATATTAGCAGACGAGCAGAATGGATTTCGAGCTGGAAGGTCATGTGAAGAACACATTTTTACACTTAACAGCATAATCAAAAGCCAAAAATCGGTATTCACAGCTTTTATAGACCTACAGAAATGCTTTGACTTTATAGATAGAGATATGCTTCTGTATAAACTGCTTTTAAATAAAATTGACGGGAAAATGTACCATTCCATCAAAAACATATACGCAAGCTCTTGTGCAAGTATTCGCATTAATAACTCATTAACAGACTGGTTCGACTGTACCAAAGGCGTGAAACAAGGATGCTGTCTTTCCCCGACGCTCTTTTCTATTTTCGCAAATGACCTCGTTCAAGAAATCAATGACCTTGGCCTTGGTGTTACTATGGGCGAAGCCAGAATATCCATGTTACTTTATGCGGACGATATTGCGCTTATTGCAAAATCAGAAAATGAACTTCAGCAGATGCTTGATGTATTACAGAATTGGTGCAAACGGTGGAGAGTTTTAATAAACGCTAGTAAGTCAAAGTGCATGCACTTCCGGTCTGCACGGGCACCTCGTAGCAATTATAGATTTAAAGTTGGAGATAATATGTTAGAGACTGTAGAACACTATAAATACTTAGGTGTTACATTTCACGAAAAAGGAATTTTTAATAAAAATTGCGAATCACTATCAAAGGGAGCCGGGCGTGCCTTAGGCAGCATCATTAACAAAATTCATGGCTTAAAAGACTTTTCCTTTGGTGCTTTTGAAAAACTTTATAACAGCTGTGTAGCTCCAATACTTGAATATGGAGCCTCAACCTGGGGTTACAAAACGTTTCAATGCATTGATAATGTTCAGCTTCGTGCCATGAGATACTTTCTCGGAGTGCATAGATTTGCACCAAATTTAGCTTTGTATGGGGACACAGGGTGGACTCCAAGCGTCTATCGTCGATGGTATACCATTTTGAGATTCTGGAATAGACTTGTCTCTATGGATAATGAGAGATTAACCAAAAAAGTATTTTTACATGACTATATCTCTAGTGCTTCAAACAGTAATTGGTGCAGAGACGCTAAACAAATTATGGAAACCATTGGAGTAGCACAACACTTTAGAGAAAAGACCATAGTTAATCTCACGTACGCAAAGAAATTGATAAATGACTTTTATGCAAGTCAATGGTCGCGTGAAATTACCAATATACGTAAATTACGAACATATATATTGTTTAAACACACTTTTAAATGTGAAGATTATGTCAAACTTAATTTGAGAAAAAATGAACGTTCTTTATTATGTCAGTTTCGTTGCGGTATTCTTCCGTTACGCATAGAGACTGGTCGGTATGTAGGGGAAGCCGTTGATGACAGATTGTGCAGGTTTTGTGACTCCAACTCTGTAGAACATGAGCTACATTTTCTGTTAGAATGTGATCTGTATGGTGATATAAGAAATCAGCTTTTAAATGATATTCTTAACCATGATGATTTAAATGATGTGACAATGAAAGACAAGTTAATAAATTTATTGACTATATACCCTAGGAAAACCGCAAAGTTTATAATGAGATCATATTTGACTAGAAGAAATGTAATGTATTCATGAGCATTTTATCTGTATACTCAGAAAATAGCACAATCTTGCCATATCATTTGCATCTTATTATATAAATTTTTGCTTATACATTGTATGTAGAATACATTTGATGTTAAACTCTATTAATAGGTGACTTATAGGCCCACTGGGCCGGGTGCTTCTTTTTGTTATTTGTTATTATGTTCTATGTCATGCCATGCACATGTCACTATAATAAACATTTACTTACTTACATATTGCACAATAACTCGCATTCGAAATGATTGGAATAGTTATTCGTCAGTTTTTTATTTGTATTTATACCAAGGTACTAACTTTACTAGGATTTGCTTCTATGGAAAGTGAAACATCGGATGTTGTAGAAAAAAAGACGTCCGTCTGAGCAAAGTAGTGATAATACACCCCGAATATTCAGAAGACAAACGCCCATTCAACACCAAATCAGGATTGTGCATATACGATCCCTGCTCAAATGCATTATTATAAATGATGACAATCGACAGAGAACATTAATACGTTCTTACCTGTACATGCTATACTCCTTTCGCATATATGACTGAAAAATAAGATAACACAGTGACATGACATGTTCGCAGGTCTTCCGTGTGCTTTATCGATTCAAATCATTATATATACAGTAAACTCCGTATATAACGACACCGGATATAGCAAAGTTCCGGATTTAACGTACATATTTTCTGGGGCTCGATGGTTTTTCTTTATTTATTTAATATGAAAATTCTATATGGATATAACACTCTCCGCATATAAAGAACAAATTTTACAGGTCCCAATGGGTTCGTTATATACAGAGTTTACTGTAACTGTATCTAGATATGTCAAAGTATGTCATCGTGTATTACTGGACTTCTAACTAATCAATGCAAACATTAACACCATCAGGCTATGCTTTATAGTTAGTGCAAATGTGTCCCCGCGTGTCAAAAAGTGATCTACAATTCTGGTCGTCCAGCGGAAAAGCAAGCCTACACTTATACTAATCGTTGTCGAGGCATGTTCATTGAAATTATAATAATCCATCTTGATCCATCCGTGATCAAGCAGAAAGAACAAGAAGTTTAGTTGACAAGTACCCATTAACATATCACATATCCTGGTTGTTGTTGTAGTATGAATTTAACTGTGGTTCGTTCAAAGCGTATTTTGGGCACTTTTACAAGCGGACAGTTTACCTAACCATAATTCCTTGGATTAACAAGTCCTAGATTCCTAATCTTCTAAAGAAGCTGCCAGCTACCTATCATAAAAACAATGTCGGTAGTAAGGCTCGACCAAATGACAATGGTCTTGCCAAAGGAAGCATCACTTATGGTCTGGCGAGAGATCGAACTCCAGTTCCATGGACTGCAATTACGTTACGAACGCGTTTTTTTTTTGCAGAGAAACATCGGATAGTAAATTGTGGCAAATAAATTCAATCTTGCAAGCTGATTTCAGGAATTCTATTTAAAATACAAAAACAGCACTACCCAAAGCCTACCCGAAGGCTTATACATTGTATACGGAAGGACCATTTTTTATTCTCTGAAAATTATGTTCCCACTAGTATTGTTTTATATTACACAAAAAAGTCATTTCTTATTGCGTGTAGTTGTCACAAAATAATACAAAATAAAATGTGTCACATGTCACATGTAAACTGTTGCTTGTGTCGCTTTTAAATCGAGAGTACCGGTTCATGCTATAAATAGAGTGCAGTATTTTTCTTCAATGATATTGCAAAAAATAAGAAACATCGTCTGACAAACAACGACAAAAATATAAAGGAAATGTATTCACCGTCATTGTTTTAGACCTAATGAAACATAGTCGAATCATTCAATTCATCGGCAATATTCGTATCTAAAGTGCTATTTGGGACTTTAAACCGATTAAAACCCGAAAGCAGATACTAATTAACAGACAAGTAAGATACTATCTTTAAAAAAGATGGTCAGCGCGATTTTGAGTATATGAAAATATTGTGAATTTTTTATCTTGATGGAGGAAGAAGGAGGAAAATGTCACAGGGTGAGAAAAATGTACCCTTTCCGGGATGCGAACCCAGGACCATTAAAATTTTTGCTTACACAGTTTACAAAGCGCATGCTGTCCCGGCTGAGCTAATTGGCCGCTTACAAATTTTCTCACAAATTAAGATTAAGTCCGTACCATGACATGTGCATCAGGAAAACAAACTTAATCCTTGTTTTCTTTTCATATATGTTACTCGAAATACTGACCGCTATTTTTTCGAGAAAGTATAATTACCCTACACTCATACTTAACATTACTTTAGAAATATCATGTTGATAGATATGAACTATTTACGTACTAAAATTGTAAAAGCCCATTATGAAAGACTGAAAACGCAAAGCTATTTTATTGACCTTTTTCACACAGTATTATCTAATTAAAAGGTGCCTTACAGAGTAAATTTTTCAAAATAATATGAAAAACGTTGTACATTTTACTTGTCATTTCATTGGCGGTTGAAAGATTAACAACTGCCGGTCAAAGGCGAGCTTAATACGGCTGCGTTGAAAAACTATAGAACAGAATGTAAACATTAATGCAATTTCGTTTGGAATTGATATTCTCTGTACTGTCAATACTTAAAGGTACCATTCAAAAAGAAAGAGGTAAACAATGTACATGATCATTTGGTCGATAAACGATCAGAAATTGATTGACACCCCTGAAGACGACTTTAATGAAGTGTCAAACGAATCCAATCAGTGGCTACTAAAATATGCTTATGATTGTAGCTTTAACTAAAGCTGCAACGCCGATACCGACGAAAAAGCTTTTCTTGAAATATTCGAGCTAAAATAGGTTTTTCTTTTGGCATAATTTCTCCTGAAAGAATTAACTTCTTCGCCAAAAATATGCATTTGTGTAAACGAGTTTTTTCCCGCCGAAGCTTGCCGGAGATCGCCAGACGTATACATCGCGACAATTGGTATTAATAAGTTTAAATAGTTGTTAATGTTACTGTGACAACCATTCCTAAATCTGCTAACAATCGATTTCTTTAGCGCTTCGACCACAGCTTTGTGTCATGAAAAACAATTTTTAAGAGTCATGATGTCCCTCTATCTCTCACCTTAATGAACAGACAACATCTGCAATACATGTTCAGATCTACATAGTTCCTGATAATACATATAATCATAACCTTTTGGCGGCAAGATAGTGTATATATTTAATATGAAACCAAGTTTTCGTTTTCCCAAATAAAATACCAGCCTTTCAGTAAAAGGACCGTCTGTCGGAGCGAGCTGTAGTTGGAAGTTTGTGGCTAACGTATCTAAGCACAGTACATCACGCACTCGGTCATATGGCTACTATACGGCCAGTACCGAGGGTAAACAACCCCAATTGGTCAGTCAGCAGACATATTGAACAATATCTCGCATTCGAAATGATTGGAATAGCTATTCGTCAGTTTTTTATTTGTATTTATACCAAGGTACTAACTTTACTAGGATTTGCTTCTATGGAAAGTGAAACATCGGATGTTGTAGAAAAAAGACGTCCGTCTGAGCAAAGTAGTTATAATATACCCCGAATATTCAGAAGACAAACGCCCATTCAACACCAAATCAGGATTTATTAGATTATGCATATACGATCCCTGCTCAAATGCATTATTATAAATGATGACATTCGACAGAGAACATTAATACGTTCTTACCTGTACATGCTATACTCCTTTTCGCATATATGGCTGAAAAATAAGATAGCACAGTGACATGACATGTTCGCAGGTCTTCCGTGTGCTTTATCGATTCAAATCATTATATATACAGTAAACTCCGTATTTAACGACTCCGGATATAGCAAAGTTCCGGATTTAACGTACAAATTTTCTGGGCCCGATGGTTTTTCTTTCTTTATTTAATATGAAAATTCTATATGGCTATAACATTCTCCGCATATAAAGAACAAATTTAACAGGTCCCAATGGGTTCGTTATATACAGAGTTTACTGTAACTGTATCTAGATATGTCAAAGTATGTCATCGTGTATTACTGGACTTCTAACTAATCAATGCAAACATTAACACCATCATGCAGGCTATGCTTTATAGTTAGTGTAAATGTGTTCCCGCGTGTCAAAAAGTGATCTACAATTCTGGTCGTCCAGCGGAAAAGCAAGCCTACACTTACACTAATCGTTGTCGAGGCATGTTCATTGAAATTATAATAATCTATCTTGATCCATCCGTGATCAGGCAGAAAGAACAAGAGTACCCATTAACATATATTTTGGGCACTTTTACAAGCGGACAGTTAACCTAACCATAATTCCTTGGATAACAAGTCCTAGATTCCTAATCTCCTAAAGAAGCTGCCAGCTACCTATCATAAAAACAATGTCGGTAGTAAGGCTCGACCAAATGACAATGGTCTTGCTAAAGGAAGCATCATTTATGGTCTGGCGAGAGATCGAACTCCGGTTCCATGGACTGCAATTACGTTACGAACGCGTTTTTTTGCAGAGAAACATCAGATAGTAAATGGTGGCAAACAAATTCAATCTTGCAAGATGATTTCAGGAATTCTATTTAATATACAAAAAACAGCACTACCCAAAGCCTACCCGAAGCCTTATACATTGTATACGGAAGGAGCATTTTTATTCTCTGAAAATTATGTTCCCACTAGTATTGTTTTATATTACACAAAAAAGTCATTTCTTATTGCGTGTAGTTGTCACAAAATAATACGATGTCCGTGAAGAGACATGTGACACATTTGTTTTTATTTATTTACATTACGTTTTTACGTAACAGCATTTCGTTTAAACGAAATAACATTTCCGTAAAAACGTAATAATGTTTCGTAATTTCGAAATGTTATTTCGTTTATACGAAATGTTATTTCTTTTTAACGAAATGTATTTATTTCGTTTAAACGAAATGCTGTTACGTAAAAACGAAATAAGATTAAAAAAAATGTTTTTCATAATTACTTAATAAAAAAAAAATGTACCACACGTCACTTCACGGGCACCGAAAAATAGCTATACTTTACAGCCAAGTTTTAAAAATAGATGTAGCATAGACGCTCAAAGAACAGTTAAACGTGACAAGAATTTTGCACATTTTGTAAGCCACGTAAACGATTGAAAATATATTTTAAACCGTTTATGGGATTTAAAATATAATTTTATGTACCGTTATCAGTTTAATCCTTAACACTAATGCCCTAGTTAATTAACTTAATTGCGACATCGCTTTTAAATCGAGAGTACCGGTTCATGCTATAAATAGAGTGCAGTATTTTTCTTCAATGATATTGCAAAAAATAAGAAACATCGTCTGACAAACAACGACAAAAATATAAAAGAAATGTATTCACCGACATTGTTTTAGACCTAATGAACCGCAGTCGAATCATTCAATTCATCGGCAATATGCGTATCTAAAGTGCTATTTGGGACTTTAAACCGATTAAAACCCGAAAACAGATACTAATTAACAGACAAGTAAGATACTATCTTTAAAAAAGATGGTCGGCGCGATTTTAAGTATATGAAAATACTGTGAATTTTTTATCTTGATGGGGGAAGAAGGAGGAAAATGTCACAGGGTGAGAAAAATGTACCCTTTCCGGGATGCGAACCCAGGACCATTAAAAATTTTGCTTACACAGTTTACAAAGCGCATGCTGTCCCGGCTGAGCTAATTGGCCGCTTACAAATTTTCTCACAAATTAAGATTAAGTCCGTACCATGACATGTGCATCAGGAAAACAAACTTAATCCTTGTTTTCTTTTCATATATGTTACTCGAAATACTGACCGCTATTTTTTCGAGAAAGTATAATTACTCTACACTCATACTTAACATTACTCTAGAATTAACAACATATCATGTTGATAGATATGAACTATTTACGTACTAACATTATAAAAACCATTCACGAAAGACTGAAAACGCAAAGCTATTTTATTGACCTTTTTCATACAGTATTATATAATTAAAAGGTGCCTTACAGAGTAATTTTTTCAAAATAATATGAAAAACGTTGTACATTTTACTTGTCATTTCATTGGCGGTTGAAAGATTAACAACTTCCGGTCAAAGGCGAGCTTAATACGGCTGCGCTGAAAAACTATAGAACAGAATGTAAACATTAAGGCAATTTCGTTTGGAATTGATATTCTCTGCACTGTCAATACTTAAAGGTACCATTCAAAAAGAAAGAGGTAAACAATGTACATGATCATTTGGTCGATTAACGATCAGAAATTAATTGTTGAGAGTACTCCCGTAGAAGGCTTGGCAAATGGTTGGTGTATAAACTAAAGCTGCACAACCTGGCCTCAGTACTTTTATTTAATTTTACAAAATCCACATTCATATCCGAAAAAAAGAAATAAAACCGGAAGTACGTTATCCGTTTACATTGCATGCTCCTAGACCTGTATGTAAACATATGGCAAAATGAACGTCCATCATATACCTTTCAAATTGACACGTCTTCACAGAAGATAACAATAAGATTAATAAACATTCGTTTCGCTTACCTTCGATTTCCTTTTAAGTAAACCAAGCCAATACTTAAAGTCTTTAAGCCGATTCCCATACAATTCCGTTATTTAGACACGGAACTTAACTAAATATAAAATTCACGACAACTTGTCAACTGTAATTACTTAAGAGTGCATATGTATGAAAGAAATGACACACTTTCTGACCTAATAACAGGTTTAAATTAGTACATTCTGTCCTCATTTCTAAGCTGATTTACTTACCCATGAAACGTATGTATGGTATTTATGCAGTGAAAACATCGTGAAAATGATATTTACGTAAAGAATACAGTTTTCTATCATATTATGTCATTTAATCCGAAACCTGACAGACGAGATTGTGTCCTACATTACTGCAATATCGAGTAGACCTGGATCAATGAAGACTAAACAAATAATCAGCTAAATAAGTTTCAGACATTGTAGAAGGTTGTACGTATACCTGTTCTGTCACTATAGGTCAATATTCGGCGTACATATATTAATACGTGTTTAAACACACCCATTGAGTAGCATGACAGAGTCATGACAGTCCCATAAACTAACCTTAGAACTAATGCGCGTTGTTGGACCTTGCATGCAGATTCTTTTATATTCTCTCAGTATTGAGAATGAGAATGGATCCCGTGAAAACTTTATGTTGAGATAATAATTCATATGAAGAAATGATTAAAGCTAAATTTACTGTAACAGGACCATTTGCCTTCGGCCAAACGTAGACAAACGGACGGACAAAATAATTTATGTATATAGGTCGTGATGTAAATAAGAAAATATTCCTTCTAGTATTGTTGTATATTGCATGTAGTTAATTTACGTACAAACAAAACATATCTTTAAAAAAGATAAATGGCGTTGAGTTGAGTAACCTCTAAAAACAGTTATCCGAGACCTGCACCTGCAGTCAATGGCTCTGTCACTTCGTGCACAATTTCTATTGTCAACCGTATTTCGATCACTTTTACAGGCGGATATTTTAAGTATATACCTAAACATCGTTCTTGGAAAAGTTGTCAACGGAGGTGGTCTATATATTCAGATCGGCAGTTACACCATTTATCAAGGAAGCGATCACGTGATTAAGACAAACACATGTACCATCATGTATGATTTGAAATTATTGTAGTGTGTAAAGCAGAATGCTTTCAAGTGATAAATCATATCCACTATCCTGTCCTGCATAGTAGAGATGAAAATTGCTCTTTTTAACTCGAAGATCCTACAGGAACAGTTTTAAAAAAAATAAACTTTCAATTGTTTCTGTATTTCTTCAAAAGGGCAAATCGAATACTCACCCGAGGAGAAAACCTCCAACCAATTCAATTCATTTGATTCACCGCGTTTTCACTGGTAACATTTGATTGGTCCAAAAAGTAGGTCAAAACCCAAATTGTTAAGCCGACAACGGAAAGCCATTTCTAATTAGTGTAGTTGCCACAAAATAGCGAACATGTTTTAGTCACTCGACGAACACATTTAAAAAGTATTCCCCTTTTCACCATAATTTTTTATGTCTCTTGAAATGTGTATTAGTGTTTGCCCTACATTTCTGTCCAATGAAAATATCTAAAAATTTAAAATGTTCCCTGTCTATTTGCCATAAACTTCTGACAGGTTACTCTATGTATCATTCTATCTTGATAGAGCGAGACTCTATAGACCTATTTGCGCATGACGTCATAAAATGAAGTAAATAAAGACTAAATGTAGGGCAAACACTAAGTTAGTTAGAGGCTAAAATAGAGAAATTTATACAACATAGAAACCCAGTCGGTCGCTAGCGCTCCCTCTGTATAAATTTCTCTATTTAGCCTCAAACTATTACAAAGTTTACAAATTCATAATTTGTATTAAATTTAACCAAAAGCTATGCCACTTGAATGTTTAATAGCTCTGAAGGCTTCATCAAAGTTTCAAATCAATCCATTCATACACGTTACTGAGATGCGAGGGTAATGGTAACTTGTTAATCTTCAACCAATATTTCTAAAACAAAAGCCATAATGTAAATCATCTTTGGTGAAAAGTTATTTATCTTGACTGTCTGGTACCCCTGAAAAGCTATCAAATCAATCCTATCACTGTTTAATGAGATTATGTGCTTAATAATAGCTTACATGCAAAACTTTATTTACCAAAATGTCCAAATCCAACAAGGGTCATAAGTGAAGTCATCTAACTTGCTTGTCTACCCATGAACACATTTGTTAAGTTTATGTATGTCCATGACAGTAGCTTAGTGCAACGACACAATGTTATGGTGTCCGCAATAGCCCTCTTTATTATTAAAGATGACATTTCTATATTTGGTAAAAATAAAACCAAATAGATAAGTAGATGATTCGATACAGCCAATGCACACTCTTTGCTGAGGTAAGTCATTATGTACAAGGTTCTGCTTCTGGGGTTGGGGTATTCCAACTGATAGATAGATCAGAAAGTACAAAGCTTACGTTTGAGAACGCATTGAAAGAATTTTCAGGAGATGCAAACACTACTAATACAGTCCAACCTCTCTACAACAACACCAAAGTGAACATCAATTTTTTGTTGTTGGGGAGAGGTTGTTGCTCTATGGAGGTTAATGTGTTCCGATATAACTGCTTTGGGAAATAAAACAGCTGTCTTTGTAAAGAGGTTTGTGCTCTTTGGAGGTGTTGTTAAGAGAGGTTGGACTGTATACTTCAAGAAGTGTTATCCACTCTTGTTAGCAGGATATCCTTGACGTACGCCTTCAATTTCTCCAAAATATCACCCACATATAACTCGGAGACATGACCCACCTCACCACATTTATAAACGAAATATTCCTTCATTTATGATGAAAGATGAGACAGTCATTCGTCTTTAAAAATTACAAGATCCAGCTTAATTAACCGGTTCTGATAGTTTCTAAAAGGTCTGCTGAACTTATAATGAGCTGTAATCATTATATTATCAAAGGCACTTTCGAAGGAACACCATCCACCTTGAAGTATGACAAATTCGTTTTGGACAGGTTGTAGTTAATACTACATGTTACCGGTTCAATTAAAATATAGGTTGGTAAGCCTTTATTATTTTGGCAGATGTAAGCTTATAAATTACAACCATTTCTGACGCGAAAATGAACATTTAATTTAAGTCAAATCTCAATTTGTATATAATGTATTTGACAAAAATTAAATCGGGTATTAGTATTTTATTTTCATGTGCCAGTATAACCAGCAAAATATTGAAACACTAAACCGTTATAAATACAATTACGTTTTCCATTCACCGCAACAGGAGCCCCCGCTTTATCAAGTCGGGTGTGAAAGGTGTATATTGAATATTAACAAAATTCAAAGTTGATTTTCGTAATTCTCAAGGAGTGTATAATAATAAATATGTTATGGCGTCAGTAGTTATTTACTCTTAAAAAGAATGACAACGCTATATTTTATTTTACGCTTACACTAAGAACGTGAACGCTTGTCAAAAAGTATATTCAAAATAACACATATCAAGGAGGACTGAGGACCAGTGGACAAAACAACCCCTCTTCCTCCCCCGTGCACCATTTTGAATTCTTCTTGTTTCCAATTCTTCCATGCAATGTTTTTTTAGTTAGGTAACGATTAAAAACAAAATGTAAATCATTGCAAGAATAAAGATTATGTTTCGTTTTTGTTGCAGTCTCCCAACCAACCTAACTTTTTACTGCTGACCTCAAAAACTTTTATGAGAAAATAATCAAAAGGAACAATTTTCAACTGTTTCGGAGCAAAAATGGCAACACAAAACCTCTTTTGACCTTAAATAGTTTGGAAAGGAGACCGGAAAGACACATATTTTTTGTTTGGCCCTATCCTAGGCCTCAAAGGCTTCAATAAAATATTTCTCACTTGTTAATTTTACATTTATAGCAGCACTTGATGCCGTTCCATATTCTTGACATGGAATCTTTTTATTTATCTAGAAGATACTAGTTACAACAAACGATGTTACAGTAATTACAGGCACTGCGAAGAACTGTCCTGTATTACACACAACTAGTATCAAACGATCAAAGAACAGAATTAATTACTTTACATATCCAGAGTACAAAATACTTTTTCCGTCTGTTCAGGTTTGTCACAAAGCCATCGACGGTGTGTATATATAATAGTTTATTTCTGTCTCATCAGCATAATATACATTTACATTACATAAACATGAATTAAAACAAAGAACCAATGCTGCCACTCAATATTGAGTTATAGGAGACTATATATTACTTATTATCACAGTCATATGTACATTTTAAAAAATATTGCCATAGCATTATCACAGACCATACTTAAATTTACATAGCCTTATCATAAGCTATAGTTAAATAGTTTATTCAGTATCATCAAATGCATGTGCATATTACTAAACATATATACTTAAAATATAAAACACATGTAATTGGTCTTTCTACTCAAGAATAAAAAGCGACTGTTCAATATTATAAAAATATCACAGAATTATATTAGGACTAATTACACAGAGTAAAAGTTAGATTACCATTGCTAATCCATGACTAAGAACTGCCATAAAAATAACAAATATATAACACTGAAAAAAGAAAAAGAGGCCCTAACGGGCATAGTGAAAAATGTCTTAAGAAATCAGATATCAGCCCTGATCAGATCAAGGATGAACTGATTAGCAATGATTACCTAAACTGACATAAAAGATGACGACATCTTTAAATAATAAGAACATTAGTTATATAAAAGATTATTTCTAGTTTTAAGAATTTTAAAACAGGTTTTGGCACTGACATTTACCATTTCTTTGTTGGAGAAAATAAACTTCAATTTAGCAGAATCGGACCAGTTACAGAAAGAATTCATCTATCAGCATTGCTTCAGCAACTAAAACATCTCTGATAAACTGGTTTGCAGGACAGTGTAACAGGACGTGTATTTCATTTTCTACACAAAGTTCACAGACTGGACATATTCTTTGATCAACCGGAATATTTTGATACCTCCCAGTTTCTAAACGTATTGGAGCAACTCCACATCTGAATTTAGCAAATGCAGATCTATATTTAACAGAGAAAGGATGCGCAATATAGTCTTCAGTTTCAAACTCTTGTTTAAACAATTTATATGTTCTAAGTTTATTTCCTCCTCTGCCGCCCGACCCTATTTCCCTCTGTATGTTAGTTTTCCATACATTAACAAACTGATTCAAAGAAGCTTGAATAACTTTATCACAAAATTGTTTTGAAGTCATACTTAAGGCATGCATTTACAGACTGTAACATATCTATATCTACCATGCATTTCTTATATTGAAATTGCCAGTTTCTACAGTTAGTATTACCCTTTTGCAAACAGAAATGAAATATCTTGTAATTAATTCTGGTGGTATCCATTGACAGTAATCTATACCACTGCCGGGAAACAGACCCCCACTGCTTAACATGTGGTGGATGCCATGCAAATTCACCATACAAAGCATTATTTGGAGTATATTTTCCAGTGCCAAGAAAGAACCGCATAGCTCTGTTTTGTATTGCATTTATACAGGAGTAAGATTTAGTCCCCCAAACAGATGTTCCATATTCAATTACTGGCCAAACTGTACTTTCATACAGTTTACGGAAAACATTATAGGAACACCCCCAATTGCCTTACATTTGGCAACAAGTAAACCCAAGGCTCTACCAGCACTCTGGGCAACAGACTTGACAGTTACATTAAAATCTAAGAATTCATTTAAAACTAAACTGTGTATGTCAGGAGGGGATCTGGATTTCCATAAAGGTGTTACTTTTAGATGTTTTTTGTAGAATCTGTTTCGTATATGCATGTTTTTCCTTATCATCAATAACAGCTGATCGTTTCTTTGTCAGACTAATCAATGTTTGATACGTTAAATGCTTTATAAGGGTTTTTCTTATTTTGTTTGCTATTTTGTATGCTATTTGCCTTGAAATAGAGACAACTATTAGTTCATAGATTAGTGCGTCTAAGACTTGATGAATCTCGTGGTTTTTGTCCTTTTTGGTCTACATTTTGCACTCACTTTGAGAAATGTATCTTTTTAAATAATTGTAAACTGATTAATGTTGTTACATTTGTCTTCATTATTTCGTTTCCATTATATCGGTCAATATAGTAGTCCTTACTGTCTTTGCTCTCTTTAATTTCTCCATCCTCGTTCATCTCCAGACATGTTTTGTGTCCTCCCATCATTTGGTCATCAGCTTTGCCATCGTCACTCTTTTCAATATCTTATGTAACCGGGTTTGCTTCCTTCGCTTCGTCCTTCATTCATTTCCTTTTCTCCTTTTCCTCGGCAATAGTTTTCTTTTCGAAATAAAAAATCTTGTCGAAGTTTTATGATCAATTACATAATGATCACCGCAAATGCCTTTAAACATCGCATTTCCTCTTTTCAGGTATCTTGTCTTAATTGATAGCAAGGAGAAAGTTTTTTTGTCGAGAAGAAGAACCACATTCAACAATCGATTCGTCTGTCCTCTATGTGTATAAATTGCTGACTGAAATTCCACTAGAGCTATGTCCGTTGGGGAAACACCAGGAATTAACTTTAATTATGAAAGATCTTAGTCGTTCAAGGACTTTCCAACAGCTTGTGCTATTGTATATTATTTGAATAATCTGGCAACACTGACGTTTTCCATTTCTCTTTATTTTTTAATTATAACCCATTTAACCAGTACATGTATTTTATATTTGTGTGTGAATTCTTGTTTCTACTGTTCATTTCAAGTTTTCACTTAATTTATCGTCGTCTGTCATATTTATTTACATTTGCTAATTATGTTTTGTAGTTTTGATATTTGCGACCGTTAGCCGGAGTTGTTGAAACCGTATAAAATTATATTGTCCCAAATGTCAAAATCACTGAACAGTTAACGGTAACCTATTCTATCGCACAATTTAGCAGATCTTAGGACTATGCACGTTATTTTACTGTCGCAAATGACGTAACCAGTCAGAATCGACGTTATAACGTTAGTACGTTAGATTATATACTTGACTTATCTGCATCCCTACCCTGGCACACGAGTCTTCTGACTTGTCAAGTAACTTTTGCTTTTTTCCCATGACACAGAAGCCTACAAGATGATAAACTCCATCACGTGCACAAAGTTCTCTTAAGCGTTTTAATAGATACACATTGGCACCCTTTAAAATAACGCATCAACCAAAGGATACGATTGAAGCATATCCACCGATTGAAACGTCCTTTATCATGCCTACGATGACAATACCTAGAAACCTGACGTGAATAAAGCTTTCATGCTCCCAGGATCGTCCAGAATGTGCTTTACTATGTTGTAGAAAGAGTAATTTATACCAGAAATGAAGTTAATCAGTGTGCTTCAGTTTTAAAATTTTGTTATTGAATATATCTGTCTTAACTAATATTTATTATTTCACTGTCTTCCTCTGATCTTAACGTACCTTCGGGTACTACGGAGTGCATTGGTCATGGCATCGACATTTCGCGAGACCGCAAATTGCGTCTGGTATTATTTTGACTATAGGTTCATCAGACTGTGCGTCCGTTCTGTTTTGCATAAATTGGCCAGTGACAACTTTAGAAGTCAATCTCACAGTTTGGTTTCAAAACCAAATACATTGGCTTTTTCTTCCCTATATAATTTGTTTCAATAGAAAAATCTTGCAAAATACTGACAAAGCATCAAGTTTTTACTGTCCAAATTACCTGTCCTTAACCATTGGGCCTGCACGTAGTACCGTTGGAAACGTTTTATGATTTCTATACACAAACCATAACAGCCTACTCGCATTTGGTGCGTCACGTTACATAGCTAGGAATACTTTACATAAATCACTAGAACATTATAATTAAGACACAGTAGTTGAACATTAGAACATATTCATAAAGATAAATCTACAAGAAATAAACTGAAAACCTTGAAACATATAACTATGACGTTTATTACAAATAATGCAGTAAGATGAACAAAAATGGTCATAAAATAATTGAATATTGCACTTATCCATGAACATCAGTTCACTGATTGATTTTCAGTCATCACCAATTTGGCGAACACACGTATTACATATAATTGGAAAGACTTTTGGCACCTTGACATTTGGTACAAACATAGCTGTAAAATACTGGCTTTTTCTACCTATCCAAGAAAGCAAGCATTTAATTCTCTGGTCTATATTCACAGAACAGATAGTGCTAAAATGAGTAAGTATGATTGTGCAACTTTTGTCAATCAGTTTTCAGTGTTTGAGGTACTATCATCTTTATGTTCATTTTATGTGTTTGTTGTTAGTGTTTACTTGTCTATAAGTAAATGAAATGTTAAAAAATCACCAATTTGTATGAATACGTCGTTTTTTTCTTATAGAATATCGTTAATAAGGATTGGCACATTTGTTTTACTTGAAGACTGTACTAGTGTGGGTTTATACTTAGGTATCTAAATTCTATATCTAAAACGCTTGAAATATTATCAAATTGTTTGAAGGTAACAATGTTTCGATATTTCTATATAAACAAAAGGCTGAATTTTATCTGGAGCAATAATATTAGTATATATTCGTCCCAGATTTTATCTTTCTGTTGATGTCAATTTCCTAAGGATGGACCAAAGTCCTCGATAGCATTGCAATATTTATGATTACTGCCTATTAGTCAAAACAGCAAGCGAAAATTAAGTCTTTACATATGTCCTGATTAAGAGCGTAGTAATTCGCACGGTTAACAGACAGATAACTCCTACACTTTTAAGTTACATTACATCTGATTGAGGTGTTCCCCTTTCTTCTTATATTTGGTTTGCCTGAAACTGTATTGAGATCAGAAATCGCCCTAAGTATCCATATAATCATCCTTAGGGACAGTTTTAAAATCTATAACGTATTAAATTACAGAAATATATTTTCATCAATTTGATTGCCTTCTTTAACTGTTCATAGAAAATGTGTTGACATCTGATATATCGGAAGTCGTATTTTGACTTTCCTTATGCAGGTTTTTCTTTAACAAAAACCCAGATTTTTGCGAAACAATCGAATGTATAAAACTGCCGTACCAGAGACTTAAATGGTCACTTTCTGTTTGAAATGCTTTGGTTAACATACATGTATGTGATTTTTTAACTGTTTTAACCAGCATCAAGAAGTTGACAGTGTCGTATCCACTCCATTACCTGAACCAGTCTTTTATCAAAAGTTTCAACAAATTGCTTATAACGATTGTCTTTTGGTAGCTCATTTACCAAAGGCTCAAAGGAACGGGCAAAATTTAAAAGTCTTTTATGGGGCGAGAGCTGTTCTGATAGCTTTCGCAGTGATTTGACTAGAGGTGACTGAAAGACACACATTGTTCGTAGCATTTTGTTGTGGAATGTTGTAAAACGTGAATTTGTGTGGTATGGTTCTAGAAGTTCGTAGGCATCAAAAAGGCCACTTTCATTGTCTATAAGCCAAAGTTTGCCATTTTGTGAAGATTTTCGCAGGTTACGTATAGATTCCTCAATGATTTTTGGATCCTTTTCTTTATCTTCTGCATCTTGCATACTTGCAACCCTGAAACAAATGGAGAGTAGGATCGATGAAACATCACATGTAAGGTTGATTTTCGTGAAGGGCCATGTTCCACAATATTGGTAAAATTTGAAAACACCATTAAAGGTTATGCAAAGTTGGTATATTCTGTGTGGTGTAAAGATGGTGCGGTCAAGACTGTCTTAAGTGACCTTCCAAGGGACTCCTTTAAAATGGTCAAATATACATGGGAGTCTCTAAATACAGTTCAATTAATTCATATATAACCTGTCATGTATGCAATAAATATAACTTAGATCATTTCACTTAAGATCATCCCTATATTTGCAAACAATTCATTAACACTTTAAAAAATTACATTCATATAACATGATCAAATATAACTAAATTTTGCTTTATGTTCAATTAACAATGGAAAAACGATGTGAAAACTTCATAATATCAAATATTAGTCTCTTAATACAGTCAAGTTTCACTTAAAATGTCATTCTGGGAGTAAAAAATTAAGGTCACTTGTCACATTAGACTGTGTATCTCTTAATACAGTCAAGTTACATATAGGAAATTATGTTGGGAGGAGTCATTGTTGTTCTTCTGTGTCTTAAAATTCTGGAAAAAAACTAAAGTTGCTGATACTGATCAATATGGTCCTAATAATACTAGAAATGAAATTGTTTAAAGATCACTTTGAAATATGTAAACTGAAATATTACCTACCTGTCATAATTTCCAGTAAGGTAATCAAACACTATCATTGTTCCCCACTGGACAACTTCAGCAATGTGGGCAGGGTTTCTATCAATGAGACTGGAAGTCTGAATCACATGACTTGTCACTGTTGTACCTTTTCTATAAGCTTCTAGAATAATTGGTGGAATGCGTACTTTGGAACTGAAATATAGTTTGTACAAGTTAAAAAATAATCTGATTTAAAATTGATTCATATTCATGTAAAAACAAGAACAGGACATATAAACAGTGATTCCCAGTAACTGTGAAAATGTTATAGTCTACTCTGAATGTGCGAGAGCTGGACAAAGTCCCACCAACAGAACACAAAATGGTATTTTAATCCAAATTTAGTGATTTGTGTCTGAATATAGCTGAGAACAATGCTGCTGTTTACTAGAATTAGAGCCTAATCACAACTTCAGTGTTACTGGTCTGAAACTCTGTTGAATCAGTATACTCCAAATCAAGCTAAGTTTTCTTCACACGTATTTGACGCATATACTTTCTTGACCTCTACATGCCTATTACAAAGTATTATTTTATTATGTAATAGGCATATAGAGGTCAAAAAGGAATATGTGTGAAGTACATGTGGTTTTCACTAGTAAGAAGAAGGAAAGTTAACTATTAACCAGACTGAAACTGTTACACTGTTTTCTGTGCAAGAAGTCTGAGGAGCTTAAACTAGAGTCAGTAAACTTAAGTCTCTAGCTGGGTATAGTTTCACTTACAAGTGTTTAAGTCAAATCTTGCTTTATACATTGCCTGTAGTTTATGATCAATCCTTTAATGATGAAGGGCTCAGATAGCAACCATTGTGTATCCAAACATTTAACATGGCTTGGAATTCCTTGAATTTCAGAAAACTTCTGCAAGCAATATGTTTAAAAATCTGTTTACTGCAGCTGTATTCTTAGGTAAGCAAACGTCATCTTCAGCTTTGGAACCTAATGGAGAATACTATTTGTGCTTAAGGACATTGAAAAGTGGCATATGTGTGAAAAATTGGCCTACCTTGCACCTGAATTGATATTTTCAATCCACTGAATCAATGCCACCACTTTATTTTCCTTCCAGGCTAAAGAGCTGATGTTTACATCTCTCCATATTGGGGAGGTAATATTGGTCCTGGCAAGAATAACTGCTGGCACATTGTCCATTTGCAGTAGACGGGACAGGTAGAATGACAGTGCTTCACCTGTAAAAAAGATCATTCTGATGTTTTAATGCAAGTGCTTCAAGACTGAAAACAGATTTGATATTAGAAGGTGAAAAAAAGTGAAAATAAAGGTTTGTCAATTATAAAAGGTAAGTTTTTTGAAACAGCTAAATTACAGCTTGGGGCAAGATTTGAATTTGAGCTCAGCTGTGTGGAAACCATCACTTAAATTGCTGATTATTGTCATTGTAAAAGGAAGAGAAAGAAGGGGAAACATTGTAGAACATAACTATAATAACAGGTGTTGTATTGTTTCTACAGCAAAGTTTGGATCTAGGTTAGGCTGTAGAGATATATCTAGTCTAGACCTAACATAAGTTGGTTTCTATTCAAGATCAAGATATTCCTTGTTAAGCATATTACATGACTATTATATGGTTGTTGTGTGCAAATTTTTTACTGAGTAAATTAAAATGAACAGTGAAAACATCAAAATTCTGGAATATTATGTAGTATAAGTTACCATAAAAATCCACATAGCTGGAATATTTCCAACATTTTGAATGTTATATTTGTTTCCTCTATTCAGTTACTAGCATCCAGCAAATAGATACAATTTAATGATTAAATTACAGCAAATTACCTCATTAAACTCTGAATTCAACGATTCTAGACATTCAGTATATATAAAGGAACACATTTTCTGAGCCCAATTTTATTTCTTCTTTATTTAGTATGAAAATGCTATATGGATATATCATTCCTCCAGATATATTAAGGAACAGATATAAATTGTCCAAAGGGGTTTATTATGTACAGAGTTTACTGTATTTGATGCAGGTTTAAATACTTAATATTATGTGCTAGAAGCAAATGACCATTGCAGATCTTAACCAGTTGTACAACCCTTTGAACAATTTATGGTACTGTTGAAATTGAAAGATGGACCAGTCAATGGTAGAAATCCAACAAGGTAAGGGTGAAACTAAACTGTTTGGGCAGTGACAATAGAAAAATAGGAGAAAATGGATCAGGATCTGAGGTAAGCTAGATCTGAGGGTCCTGGGTTTGATCCCCAACAGTGCAATGGCTGTAGTGTCCTTAGGCAAGACACAAATATTTCAACATTGCCTCTTTTGTCCTTGAGGTTGATTTCATCTGGAGTGCATCCCCAGAGCAATAAATCTAAGTTGTAAGAACTCGTTTTGCAATCAAATATAAATAATTAGTATAAATAATTTAAATTGAAAACAGAGATATTATAATTTGGTATAAGTTAAATGAAGAGCTGTTTTACCATAAACAAACGACGAATGAGGCTGTCTGTATCTGGCACACATCTGTGTACCATCGCTGAGTTTTGCAAAACCATTCTGCGGTCGACCACACTTGTCCCAACTTGGTTTTTCCAGAGTCTGCACGACCTGGCCTCGTAAGTTTTTCAGCAGTTTGGTCACATTTGCATATGATAAACCTGAAAAGAGTTTTTTGTCATAATCAGTACATGTACTTCCAACAACCAAAAAAAATTAACTGTAGTTAAAATTCTGTTTTATTCAGTTACCTTGGACACTGGTCAAAGTCCATTGTTTAACTCTTGAATACCCTGCTGGTGGCTAGTAAAGTGACACACTACTTTGGCAATCAGTGCAGATTATTGAATTTGTCTGTCTGCACATCCATGTAACCTCATCATGATCTGCACTGTTTTCTAAATCAGTTCCAGCAACACAATTACAAGTTGCTCTTAATTTACCAAGAATGATGTCTTACCAGTGGAAATTAACTTTACATATACCAAAAACATTCCTTACTAAGCTTTTTAAATCAATAAGAACATAATTATGTTACAAAATTAATATAGCGTAGTATAATTATTTTCAACCATATTCCAAAAAATAAGAAAGTCTTTCTGGCAACTCTATTTCATAAAGAAACGTGTTTAACATTATGAAAAAAATGCATATGTTAACATTTTTTAGAGTGAATAGAACATGGTTCTATCAATATCCTATTAGTAAATTTATTTTTCTATATTAGTAAATTTATATAGTGATTCTGGGGCTTTAAGCAGCCTACTTGACAAAAGGAAGATAAAGTATACTTTCATCATTACTTAGAACTAAATCCATTCTTCTTTAAATGATGTACGACTTATGTGCAAAACGAAAATGGTTTCTTCCAATGAACATTGCAGCTGCTATTGAATTCTGGTAAGTGGAGATAACTCCATAACCCTTGTCTACAACTGATGTGGGAGAGTTAACTAATTATTTAATCGGAAAATGCATTATGCTAATGTTGATTTGATTTTTAACACATTCAAAAACCATTTTACATTGAAACCTTAATTGCAAAACTTTTAATGTACATATTGCAAATTGTTTAAGCTAAGGAAAATAACTGATTATTCTAAATTACGGGGTTTTCTCTGATTGACTAGTATTTGTTTGCATTTTACTGGCTGTTTATTCTACGTTGATTTTGTAAATGTGTGTCGTCACTAATTTGTAAGTGTTTTCAATTAAAATGCACTTAGCGAAAGCATGTTGCAGTGAGCTTCACCCCTTTACGATGTTCCTGTTTGCGTTTCTTCATGCTTTAAGTTTGATAAATAGATCAGTTTTTGAAGTATTTGCGCATTTGTCACCTTGGCTGGGTATTGAGACCTAATCTAGACACATACAAGTGTCTTTCCTGTGAGGAAATATTCAATCTACCTAGTTACAAGATAATTTTGTCTACCCCTGAAGATTTTTAATGTGATTGCATGGGTAGCATTATTTTATGTCAAAATTTTGTTTGAAAGAACTTTATGTATTTTTGGAGAGCTTTTTAATTGCTTTGTTTGGCTCAGAGCTGACAATTTTAGTAGGAGTATGTTATGATAAAGTAGTTGAGATTGTACTGAAAAACAGCTAGATCAATGTCAACAAACTTTTCTTGTACTATAGACCCTAGGTAGCAGTTAACTATTATACAGGTTGTCTTTCTTTTTGTCTGTTGGTTTAAATCCATTAATCCACCCATTTAATTATTAATTACTTTAGCTAAATTTTTTATATCCCAATGTTCACTTGATTGCAAATTTTAGGTATCAAATACCTTTGCTTACCCTTATTACATCAGAATGATTTTTACCACAAAAAATTGACAACTTCCCCCCAACTAACCACTTCAACATTTTTAACAATATGCTGCATTTTTGTCCAAGAGATATGGCATTAAAAAGTTCAACAGTTGAAAATGTACAAATAAACACCAGAAGCAAATTCCTAATGTTCTGCCATAAGCTGCAGTCAATGTCATGTGACAGCTGCTGTCAATTTGAAATGGAATAAATGTTGCTGTTTATTTCATTTTGCAACAACATGTTGCCCTGAACAGAAAGTTTGCTTTTTATTTGTAAGCATTTTATTATTTCTAAATGTTAAGTGGCTTATTGTTATGCTATACATAAAATATAGCATCCAGTTATGCAAGACAGGATAGTTATGATCCCTTAATGATAATGGATTAGGTGAGATGCTTATTTCACACATCTGTGCTTTAAAGCTAATGCTTAATAATGGCTTCCTGCAACAGAAGGCATTATGGGATTAATTTTGGAGCAGACTGGTATAACATATTTTCATAATTCCTTGGGTCTTAGGAGTAACAATAATTATAGGTGAATTATACCAGTCTGTAGGAATTCTGATATTGCATACAGTTGTTTGATGTTGTAAGCCTAGACATTGATAGGAATTCACCGATCTTGGGAGAATAGTGATAGTTTTGCAGAGAATGCACGAAAAGTTACCAGAATGTGTGGTCTTCATTTAAGAAGAATTTACATGTTTTTGCCCCTAGTATGAGTAATACAGCCTGTGCATTTCTTAGTGGATATATAGCAGGCGATAAGCCGCAAAACACCATCAGAGAGACCAACAATTTTATTTTGATGTTTTGGCATATCACAAATCCTGTGACTTACCATAGCACATAAGTCTACATATAACCTTATGTGATGGTCAAGGTCAAAATTATTTATTACGTAATGATCGTTCCTTGGCAGGACCAGTACTGTAAGAAACTGCCAACTTTCTACCATAAAGAGACATGGTCGGTAGCAGGGCTCAAACCTATGATCCTCAATCTATGAGAGGTTACAGTGATTTCAAGTTAGCGACTTTAACCATTAGACCACAGAGGTGGACACGCCATGACAACAAGCATTTTAAGGTGCTAACATCTTGATCTTATATGGTTATACTGTAGTGGAAACCACCAAACAACATTATTGTATTGTTTCGACAAATCACTTCCTGGACTTTCCAATTTCCAAAGAGAACACATTTTAGGGGTCTGGGCATGATGATGATACTCCCCCAAGCATTAAATAGCTTTTTACCTACATAAAAAACATTTTAAGCCCTAAGACGATTCATGCATACCGGTTTGTCCCTGGAAATCTTTACACCCCCATGTTATGACTCTCGTGAATTACTTGTGTTGTAACGTTATAAACATTGTGACATCACTTCCCTTGCAAACAAAACATCTGAATACTGTTTGATTTTATATCATACAGCATTATTTCTATAAGTTTGCATTTAGAAATTTGTTTTAAAGTACAAGACGGTTTCTATCATGAGACATGTGGTGACAGATATTTCGATCTGTACTGCATGCTCATGACAGAAACTATTAGTAATTGGAGAGGCAGTAACTTTAATCTTTATACATTTAACACTTTTTGCTTATAATAAAATAGCATTTACAACTTGTAATAGCATACACTGCTATTATATGTATAAACAGATGGTAAAATTATAGTAATAAAATAAAACAGTTTGAAATCTTGGAAATGAATTCCTGTAATTCCTGGTTAAAACTTGTTTCTTTGTTTAAGAGAGCCCCAAATTCTGAAACAATTTCCTATGAACATTAACTATAGCATTATTATCCATAAACAAAATCTCCTGTCAGGCTTTAATGCTTAGATTGAGACAAATGGAAATATGGGTTTTTTAGTGAGAAGTCTTTATAGATTTATGTGCCACTGTCAGTAGGGTTATCATATTTAATCTAAGTGAGCCATGATAAATGTTTTTCCAAGCTGTATTTGTGATCTTGGGCTGTGATAAGGAAGATTTGCTAGAGAAAGGGAAGTTTTTTTTACCTGTGTGGTAAAAATCAGAAGCGAACATGATTTTAATTTTCCAACTGTTTTTTTTTCCCCCATAGTTTTCGCTTTTGGTTTAACTATGTGGTGGGATATCTTGACCACTGAAAATTATCACTTAGTAGACTGGGGACAGACCCAGTAAATTATCATCAGGGTTCTCCAGGGTTCCCTTAAACCAACTTCAATACAACCATAAAAAAAATTGCCAAAACTGCCTCAATGCTTGAAAAACAGTGTTATTTTGTAGTGTTTTTGTGGCCAAATGGGGGGAAAATGGTTGTCAACTTTGTTTATTGCATCTGACTTCATTCAGGGTCTTTTAAAACGTTCTGTGGAAAACAAACTGCCAAAATTTTCATCGACTATTTCAAGGTGTTATACTATTCTAAGTGAAAATAATCAATAAAAATATTCAAATAAAAGAAATATTAATACATGTATATAGTTAAAATCAAAGAAACAGACACTGCATTAAGCCATGTATCAGTTGTTCAGCTTTGGTTCATAAACTCTCCCAGAGGAAAACATTATGGTTGTATTTATTACATATATACTATGTTATTTTATTATCCCTGTTCCTTATATCAGTTTTGTAGGTTATGTTGTGTTGGCAATGTCTTATAGTGGTGATATTCCACATTAATGTGCCCGGAATTTCCCCCCAGACAGACTGGAACTGCTGTAATCATGATGTTTTCACATGGTTACCAAGTAATGTCTGTTACATGTTTTCAGGTTTTATGGACTATTTTACAATGATGTTGTTTGGTGGTTTCCACTACAGTATTTTCCATAATGAGATCAAGATGTAAGCACCTAAAAATGCTTGTTGTCATGGCATGTCTGTGTTCGCTTTTAAAGTCGCTAACTTGAAATCACTGTAACCTGTCCTTATAGAATATAGATTGAGGATCATGGGTTCAAGTCTGGCTACCAACTGTGACAAAAATTGCCAGTTTCTTACAGAGGATAGGGTTATAGTACAGTTGTCCTCATCAGGAATGATCATTAGGTGAACTGCCATCCTACGAAAATGACCAAATTGTTAAACTCATACAACTACCGGTACTTAGCTTTTATTTAATGCTAACTAATGAAATACTGTGTTATATCAGTGAAATATAGAGTGATGATATAGATGTTATATCAGTCACAGTGTGGGTGATATAGGTCTGCTGGGACTACTTTATTAAGTAGTTTGCTTTTTTTTTAATAGATAGCATAAAATAAAAAGAAAATTTGTTTGTTTTGAGGGGATATGGAATATATATCAACTTAAAGTGAAACAATTTTCACATTTAACGCGCTCGTTAAAATACTACAGTTGTATCTATCTCAGTGAGATATATTCCATTATCCACTCAAAACAAAACAAATATCCTCTATTCATCATGTTCAATTGCTCTGCCCTTGACCCCTCTTTTTAAATGGAAAATGCATTTTGAGTGGCTCATGATCATTAAAATGCCAAGAATTAGATTGTTTCAGCAATTAAGTGCAATAAAAAATAAAATTGTTAGCAAAAAGTCACACCAGTCCTGTTCATTACTCTGCCAATATTGTTACAAAAATGTATTGAACATTTCTCAAAATTCTATTTTTGCCCATGATTTACTGGTGTCTAATAAAAAACTCAGCTCTAAGATATCTATTTGGTGCATCAAGGAAATCATTACCAAATGACTGGAAGCTTTTATATGAATAGAAAGTCAATAACTTGATTGGAATGTATCCATCAAATGAAAATAAGGTGTTATCAAATCTCTACCAATTTTGTGTCATTACATTTTTGTTCCCAGTTATTCTGATCCCTGATGGTCAAAACATTGGATACAATATATTAAAACTCCATTGTTTGTTTGTTGACTAAGTTTCACTATACCTTTCTTTATTATTTGTCAGTTAATCTATGTCAGATCAGGTTGTTTATGTCTTAATAACAACTCAAAGATACAAGTTGGATGAAATTGTGTGAACACTTACAAATGCACTTAATGGCTAGCATAAAAAATTGGCCAAGATTTGCTCATTGATTTAATGCAAGTGTCAAAGCCTGCATCACCATTGTCTGCACATCACACCTTGCATTTAAAGGAAATAGATAAGACTAAATATAATCATGGCTTTAATGCAGCGGGGGGTGGGTGGGGGGGTTACCATTATGAAATCATGTTTTTGGTGAAACTGTATTACTTGGCTTCAACAATTGCGTTGAACTATAAACAACTTTGGTTCAAATAAGTTCAAATAACAGAGATAGGGAAGGGAGAAAAAGAGGTAAATGAGTGCCTCACTCTGAATTCTATTTCTCATGATTCTATAATGTTTAAAGCAACTGAGTTACATTTTATATTATATAAACTTTAAACTCAATTTATGCAGAATTTACTGCTCTTCCTGAATGAAAAAATGACAGATCTATGATTCTAATTGGTTAAATGGCAAGTATGACTTTTAAGCCCAGAATTGGTTGCAATAAACTGGGCCTTTGGGTTTAAAATTTACTCATTGACCTGCCAGTGCTTTAACACCTCTAGGCATTATTTCTGCTAGAATGTTCCGGTATCTTACCTTTTGGTATGAGAGACTCCACATACTGGGACCAAAATATTCCATTTTCTGTCAGGTCTTTTCTTGATTCCTCAACACCATCATTTGCATTGTCAGTATCTAAATGCTGAGCTTCATCCCGCATTTCTTTAAGGTTTTTATTGAACACAACGCTTTCCACCTCAGCATACTTTAACTTCGGTTTTCTGTAATATTCAAACCCTCTGATATCCCCAAAGTCTCCAGGTTTAAACGGAGGATTGGTAGCATCATCATAGTGATAATTGTCATCATCATCTTCATCATCTTCATCATAATCGTCATCATTATCATCTTCATCATTAGAATCATAGTTCTGTTCATGTTGTTTATTTATATATTTAACATAATCTTTATTTAGCACATTTTCAGCTTTGTTCTTCTGAATTTCTTGTTCTCTAAGTAATTTAGCAGTCTTAGATTGAATGACATTATCTTTCTGCTGGAATTTAAGTTTATTGTAATCATCGTCATCACTTACTTTGTTCTCTCTTTCATATACAACATTATCGTCAGTATGATCCTCATTGCCCATATTCATGGTCTTTGGCTTTCTTCGACCCTGAGCTACAAAACTAGCTTGGAATTCATTTAACACTTTGGATTTCTCTATTGACCTCTGTAAGTCTCTTGGGTGTTTCATCAAGGAATCCGCACTTTCAGCTGAAAATTCTTCAGCTAAAGTGTTCAGTACCAGGTATAAGCCCAGTGAAAACAATCCGAACGTTAGGAACAGCGTCTTTGTTCGTCGCAAAATCCTGTAACCCATTCTCATCAACTGCCTTTCACTTTCTCAACAGAAAAACATGGGTTACTCAAAAAAGAGCACATTCTTTCTCAAAAGAAAACTATCAAGAGTGTCTATTCAGTATTCCATTTATCACACACACATTTTGCAAAAATAAGGATAAAATCTATTCTAAGAACATTAATTTCTTTATCATCTCCTTAAAGCACCTGTTATAATGAGACTACCTCTGAAACTTGAAAAAAATGGGCAGGTTTTATCCAATTTCTATCTTTTTTCACACTGAATGCTCTAAAATCTATAATGCTTGTATTCTAGCTCCTATTCACATCTTGCCAAGATTAGAAGATCTAATGAGAAACTTGATGTATTCAGTACTGTTTACACTTGGCAAATCTTTTATCCAATCAGCTGGCACGATCAGAGGCTTGATTTGGTGCTTCCAACACCCTGTAATCTCAGCCTATATCTAATTAAATCGAAATTACATATCAGAACCACCTGCTTCCTGCAGTGAAAGTAATTTAGACACCAATTCTCTCACCAATCTCCGTGAATTATCATCTCCCCTGGAAAATAAAATATACAATATTTATGAATGGTGTTACAGTGATTTTACATTAGTTTTAATAGAAATCTTGTGTCTTGTTACTGCTTCTTTTTGCCTCGAGATTGTAAAATCTCATTAATATCAAGCCCGCTTTTTGCTCAGTTAATGTTAACATAAAGCATCCAAGAAATATTACGAAAGCAAAACAATAAATATAAAATAAATTAAAAATTGTACTAAATTACTTATTCAACCTGTTAAGATTTTCTTTTTTTTTCAAAAATCACTTATATCCATAAATCTTAAAAAGCACAGATTATAGATATTATCAGCTAGTCCAAATTTTCATTGTTTTACAAACTTAACTTTTTTGGAAAAAAAGAGAAAATAGTTGTACTGATTTTTGTTGTTTAAAAGTATTATTACCACAGAATCAAAAGTGTAAAATGTAAACCAAGCATCAAAATGCAGATTCCCAAATACATTGTGACTAAACTATAGATAATGCACTAAAATTACCTAAATGACTTTATTACAGTAACTATAGATATAAGCATTCATTTACCTCTTAAATTTTAGCTGGGAGCACAAAAGAATCAGAAGAGTAAACTAAAATGAATGTGAAGGCTTATTTTGTATATGCTAACTATCATAACTTCAACCAGTCTGCTTGTGCAAACATTTTAAGCATTTGTAGCATTTCCAAGAATATTAGTGGTAACAGTAGACTAGTAGCTACATTATTTGATGATTTAGTAATAAAGAAAATATTTATTTTCATTTTTTGGGGTAATAAGAATTACCATTGTGAATTGAAACTGCAATAAAAACCAAGTGAAACCTCATTTTTTGCATGTAATGTTTCATCTCTGAGCACTAATCCAACAATTTGCCTTAATCCAGCATTCTTCAATCCCAGTTGATGTTAGTCATAAAATGAAACATTTTTCCCAAAAGAATTCTATGACTTCAGAACATTTTCCAGCACACAATAAAATTAGCCCCAAGGAACAAAGAAGAGGAGAAATTTCATCCATGGTGTTTCTCCCTAATCAATAAAATGGTTTCTCTAAAAGAAGGGGTATAGGCAAATCACAAAAAGATAAGGGGTTCCCTGGTGGGTTTATTGACCAGGAGTCAGCCAGGGTTCATTTCACATGCTTCAAACCCCTTGACACACATCAGAGCCCAGACATAATTTGAATTTCTTTCATGTTTGGAAGTCTTTCTAGTGATCTGGGGTTTCTGTTTACAATGTGTTTGATGATGAATCTAATGAAATGTACTTTCTGCAAATTAGATGCAAAACAGAAAACATGTTGTAATTTAAATGCAAATGAGTACTGAATTTATCTAAAATATTTCAGTCCATTTTGTATTAAAAGTTGATGAAAAACTGTCTTGGTTATTTTAATATAAACCTTTGTAATACTATGATGGTGGCAAGTGGCTTTCCCTTGCAACCAGTGCAGATCACAACCTCTGTACCCAGTGCAGATCATGATCAGCATGCACTAAATGCAGCAGGACGATAATCTGCATTGTTCACTATTCTGGCAATAAGTTTTTATGCAATGGGCACCCTTTTGGAATATTTAATAAACTGTACAGTCATCTATTATAAGAAATTCTAAGCACGTTCCTTTAATTTTGAGCTCAAGAGTTTCAGTATATCCACTTCATTTTCAATTACTTGATTACTTTCAAAATGGCATATTTCATTTCTTGATAATACACAGAAAATCATATGTAACATTAATTGTTTGACAAATTGAGAGCACTGAGCCAGACACATGGACAGGTCCATTATGCACCCTTACCATGCAAAATGTAAACACCATGTACACAAAGCAGCAAATAGTGTCACATACCAAACAACTAATAAAAGTAACATCTCTTTTAACCTTAAATTAACCGGCTTGTAGCAAGTGTTTCTGCCTTTGAGGACAGTGCAGATCATGATCAGTATTATTCAGTGTTCAGTCAGTATAGCGAGTAGTTTTTCACAAAGCACCTATTTGTACAACTAATGGCACTGTCCAACTTAATAGATGAATAAGTCCATTTTAAACATTATGAGCATGGTGATGGTTAAACTGTAAAGTAAGCATGGGTTATGCATGATAATGCCTGGTGAGTAATAACCTGCTTCACCAGTTCTAACAGACAAGTATTAATTACACCTCTCATATTTAAATAATGAGCACCAAAACAATAGCCACTTAGAACACAGAATGATGACAAAACAAAGCATTTTTTAAATAATATAATACTTAACTGACACCAAAGGAGAAAAAAAAAAATTTGTTAAACCTTTTTTTAACAAAAATACTTAAATTTAAATTTTTCCTTACAAGATTAAGAGTAACTTAAAGGTCCAATATTAACGAAAGCGAAAATTCAAATATACTTTAAAAAACACAAAAATAAGTTATTTTTAATAAAAAATGAAAGTTGGTATGTAGAAATTCTAATTAAATCACAGTACATGTACAATTATTTTTCTATGCATTATGAACAAAGTTAAAAAGACCTGGGTAGTCATTTTGTCGAATCACTGAGATTTCAACATAATACACATACTTTTCTTCGTGTTCCGAACACTTTATGTAAATTTTAACCTGACAATCTTCATTATTTAGTGTCTTGCATAAGGTAATGTACTTGCCATTGAAATAACTGTCACTTAATTTTCACTTAGTAGTGGACCTTTAAGGTCTGCTTTTAAGGTGCTGTATCCTAAGCACTTTCATTGCTATGCAAGATGCCTGAATGGTGTAGGTTTGAATCCTGAAGTCTCGGTTCATGATATTAATCAACATCTTGTAACCTGCCCTTTATATATACTGACTAAATATTACTCCTTATGATTATGTAGTGTTCCTTTTTATGTTAAAATTGCACTTTAAAAAAGCAACAAAAAAGTTAGATAAAATTGAAAAGTATTATGTAGTGTATAAAGTGAAAGTTATTACCCAGAAACGCTTTTCAATTCCCTGTTTTATTGTTTTTGCAGTTAACATTTATCATTTCCTTATTCCATTTCATTCGGTATGCATGAATTTTCCTTGAAAACCAATTCCTTGCCCATATACAGTCTAGAGCTATAATTGAACAACTCTGTCCAGACAAATCTAACTGCACCATTATACTGTAAAATATTAATGTACAGTTCGCTAAGGATAATGTGAGAGTAACAAAATTTATGTATTTGTGCACAAAGGTTACAACCATTGTGCAAAATGGTAGATCAAGAATGCAAGAAAATATTCTTACCTTATCCAATGAATTTAGGCAATAATATTGGACTGTCCTATTATGTCACTGTTACAATCACACTATCTTGTATGAACTGTACCTGAAAGCAAAATATACAAATAGTTCATTCTGTTAAAATCTCTTACAGTTTCCTATGCATTTATAGATAAAAAGCTCCAGATGAACTTTGCACAACCATACAAGTTGAAGTAATCAGGATGTGTAAATTAAGGCAGTACAAGTTAAATCTTTTGTTTCTGATGTATTTCTGTTAAAAAGACAATGACCAGTTTGGACGCTATATAATACAATTATGTATCTTGTCATCTACAAAACTAATGTTGTATGATTTTTCGATGCTGAATAAAGTACTGTTGTTGTTATTGTTGTAATTACTGGTAGCATTTTAATTATCAAGACAGCGATGTTTTACCCGCAAAAGTGACTGTTATTTGTACCAGAATTTTCTATGGTTGCTTTTTAATCAAAAGTGCATGATATAAAATATAGCACTGTATTTTATTCAATGATTAAAATTGCAAAAGTTAAGAAACGCTTTCTGACAGCATTTTTTCATGAAGAGGCAACATGAATACCAACATATTTTGGCATATATCAAGATCATTTTAGATAGAACCAAGGTGTATCATTAGTCTATCAGTAAAATTCATTATTCTATCCATGCAAAATCAAAATGATCATGGGACTTAAAAAGGTTTCTTTAACTGAGTTCCTTTTCGAAAAACTGACAGTCATTTCCCTTTAAGTGTCAGATTTTAATATTAAAAAAATTCACATACATGTATTTATTAGGTAAATTCCTGCATTCTGTTTATAAGGAAATGTTACCTGTGTAAATGTCTACTTGACACTTGTATGAAACATCACATTTTGTAAGTCTGGCCTTATCCTGTGATTTAGATAATGCCTTACATAAGTATCACACTTGGTTGCTACATTATAACAGCCTGTTATGTAGGATCGCTTAACATTTAACAAAGTCTTATCATAAACCCAGGATAGTGTTGATATAGCTATATAAAGCAGATATACATACAAATCCTGGGTAACAGATGGGTGCGAATTAGATTTACTACAAGCTTTGTTTAGGCATGCACATCCAAGGCAATTTTTTAGCCTGTATTAAGATCTGATATACTGGTACATTCAATTTGCATTATCATGACTGTGGTATTAATAAATGTATTCAGATTACTTATTTCTGTTTGAGATGATCTTAAACAGTATTTCATTCAATAAAATCAAAAGTGCCAATTACATAATTGGATTGAAAGATAGATTTCAATTTTTCTTACAAATTACCTCCCTTTATCCAGAGAACTGTTAAAGTTAATGTCTTTTTAGCTCTCCTGAGCTGGCTCAGGGTGAGCTATTAGGATCGATGAATGTCCGTCGTCCGTCGTCCGTCGTCCGTCGGACGTCGTCCGTCCACATTTAGTTCGTTAACACTCTAGTGGTCACATTTTTTCTTCAGTTGTCACGAAACTTGGTCAGGATGTTTGTCCCAGTAATTACTCGGACGAGTTCGAATATGGGTCATCTGGGGTCAAAAACTAGGTCACAGAGCCCAAAAATAGAAAAATCTTGTTAAGGCTCTAGAGGCTACTGTTTCAGTCCAAATATCCTGGCAATTTGTCAGAAAGGTTGTTTCTATGATTTCTAGCTCAAGTTTTAATATGGGTCACCTGGGGTCAAAAACTAGGTCACACAGCCCAAATATGGAAAAACCTTGTTAACACTCTAGAGGTAACATTTTCAGCCCAAATATCCTGGAAATTTGTCAGAAAGGTTGTTAAGTTGATTTCTAGCCCAAGTTCGAATATGGGTCATCTGGGGTCAAAAACTAGGTCACAGAGCCCAAATATGGAAAAACCTTGTTAACACTCTAGATGTTACATTTTCAGCCCAGATATCCTTGAAATTTGTCAGAAAGTGCAGATCATGATCAGACAGAAAATAATGAAAGTGCAGATCATGATCAGACAGTTAAATTATGAAAGTGCAGATCATGATCAGACAGCTAAATAATGCATAGCAAACAGTGCAGATCATGATCAGACAGCAAAAAATAAAAAGCTGACAGTGCAGATCATGACCAGCCATCATACAATGAATAGCTTACAGTGCAGATCATGATCAGACAGCAAAAAAAATGAATAGCCAACAGTGCAGATCATGATCAGACAGCAAAATAATGAGGCCTAGAGCTTAGATATTCAGCATGTGGCAATAATTGACTCTCTACCAAGATTGTTCAAATCCTGACCTCAGGGTCAAAATTAACCCTGCCTGGGGGGGGGGTCTTTTGATTTTACATAGGCTTATTAAGAGGATATCATGAGCCAAAGGTAAAAATTGATCCTTTCTGCTATTAATAACCTTTTTATTTTTGCCAATGGTAGACAGGTGAGCGATACAGGGCCATCATGGCCCTCTTGTTTACAGTGTGTTTTCCTTAAAATTTTACTAGGCGACTTTTTTATCTTACATTAATCTATATAAATACACATCCTTTAGCTTATATCTCCAGTTGTTGAGAGCTCCCAGGAGTTAAAAGTGGGATTCTGGAGTGTGCAGGTTCCAATAGAGTCCTGACTGACAGGATTTAACCCAGGCCTGTGTGACCTCTGCTTAGCCCAAACACCATGATGCCTGCAAAACCTGTCTTATCTGGCACACTTGGAGAACACATTATCAAGCTGGTGAAGGCAGGTACCCAGTGAAAGGGGCACTCAATATATCTAGCATAATGTGTTCCATGTAAAATGATACATAAATACTCTTTTAAAGAACAAAATATACCAAAATATGCCTCATTTTAACACAAATAATCAACATAGTGACATTCTTTCATAAATAGCTATCTCTTATGAAACCAATAGACTTTACATAGATTATAGAATGTTTTACAGTTCTGTAACATAATTATTAAAAAACATGGATTCTATACAGTTGATGACCGGACTGTATAATCTAAGCTCCAACTTTTAGGATAAGTAATAATTATGCTATACTCTATTGAAGTTATTTAACCTGACAACAGTTTTAGGGAGTGCCCCTTTAACACAGGCATTTTATGTTACCAGTTTTGGGATGAAATTGGATGCCAGATAAAAGCAAGTTTCACTGTATTTTACAATTTTTATAAGTGTATATGCAACTGGTATAAACTGAACATTCAGTGACATAAGAAATATATTACCAACACTCAATTAGACACTTGTAACCAGGTGTTAATATCCTCAGCCATAAATCAGGTTTTTGGATTGTTTTCCTCAA
Organism: Saxidomus purpurata; assembly: GCA_022818135.1. NCBI lineage: Eukaryota > Metazoa > Mollusca > Bivalvia > Venerida > Veneridae > Saxidomus > Saxidomus purpurata. The sequence continues at coordinate 16,153,205 of JAFMSR010000010.1, forward strand.
TTTCATGTACCTTTTCAACAGTTTCAAGTGTAGTTTTAACACTTATGATAAGAAAACGATTTATCTGACTTGGCAGAGTTGGCATCACCTGCGTTTTAATGGCAGTACTTGGAAATTTATTTACAGATTTCACAATCTGCACATTCTTTTATGTTGTATCTCTTATAAGATTTCATCACTAACAGTGTTTAAATGCAGGAGATCCCCAGCTGGAGCTTTCCTTTAAGAGATAAAAAATTTGCACATTTATTTCTGAAATCATGCATTAACATGATAAAGTTCTAACGATAGATAAGTCCTATTTAATATTAGAGATAAGTTTATTAATTATCAGGATTTATGCTATGATTCAAATGTTATAAATTATCATTTAGTTAAATATCTACAAATCATTTTTGATCTTCAAGATTAATTGAGTAGCACCATTTGTTGGTTATTCACTAAATTTATTAGCATGTAGCCATAGTCATATAAAATGAATTTGAGAACTTTGAAGTGAAGTTTCCTTTAGTTTAAACTTGCTTGATTAATTGAGTGTCTGAAACATATCACAGTAATTATATACTTTGGTAGACTCCAGCTTCCTGGAAATTAACGGTAGTCATGCAGGCCCTAAGAAGGGATGGTAATGGAGATTCATAGCATGTCGCAGGATTCAAATCTGTTAAAAATTTGTCTCTGGGTAAGTGGTATATAAAGCACTCCACACATACACCAAAGTATGGTTGAGGTTTCATCCACAAATACAAGCTAACATAGTTGCCCTATAATGGACGGACCTTTATAAAATTTGCTTCAAATCAATCACCAAAGTATGGCAAACCAATTTTAAAATTTCTGTCTAATGATGAATTGATATCTCTCTGATTGGTGAGAATCTGAGCATTCAAAGATATAAGATATCTTTCATGTTGAGATATCTCTCTTACCTTGAAAGGTATCTCTGAAAAAAAGATATCTCTTTAACCTAGAGAAATATCTCTCAGGAGATATCTTTCAAACATGAGAGATATCTCTGTTTTGATGAAATATATCTCTATGATGGCCATTGAGAGATATTTCTTTTCATTAGAAAGATATATTATTGTTTTACAAGGATATCTCTGCAAAATTGAGAGACATCTCTCAAAGACTCAGTACAAATAGTTTTAAAAGATATCTTTTGTCTTTTAAAAGATATCTAATTCAGTTCCAGAAATACCTCTATTGCATAACAAGATGTCTTTCAAAAAGTGATAGCTACTGTAAAAGATATCTTTGTAACTGTAAAAGATATCTCAGTAACTTTGAGAGATATCTCTACAGAATTGAACGATATCTCTCAAATGATGTTTAACAGAACTCAGATATCTCTTTCAGTTTAAGAGATATCTCTTAAAGTTTAGCAGATATATATTTCTGTAATACAAAGATATCTCTAGACATGAAAGAGATTCTATTCAAATGAAAGACATTCTTTGAAATCTCTTTTTGAATAAATAGTAAAATGGTTTGTCATACAAAGTTGCCCCTTGAGTTTCCCCATAAGAAATGAACAATAATTTTATGTACTCTTTATTACTCCTAACAATTTCAGCCAAGGCTCTGTCCAGCAATTCTAGAAATCAATTTTGTCTCAACATACTGAAAAAAATGTTTGATAAAGTTGGCACAAAATTTTTCTTACTTGCAACAATGTGTATGGAGTGTACTAAGTTCCTCAAAAACCTAACATAGAAGTTGTCCATCTCTCAATATGGACAGTACCATACCATTCTCCTATGACCATCATGTTATTTCCATTTACAATCAAAGCTTACATCTGGAACTGTACATGACAGCAGAAAGTCTTCCAGAACAATGATCAAAGGACTGTTACATACACCAGAAGAGGAGAAAAAAAGCACTTGCAGCTTGAACATTCGTAACAAACACCAAGAGAATGTGAGAAATCAGCCAACTTTTCTCCCATGTGTTTGATGGAAACCTTCTTTCATCTGTCTTCCGAATGTTTGATGGCCCGGTAATGACAGATACAAGTGATAAAAGATGCCTTAAATTGGAATAACATATGGAAATTAACACCTAGAGACAGTTCTGCAGTTCCTACAAGGTTCAAGACATTTCACTGAAAAACATTTTGCTTGAAAAATTATAGCCAAGTACTGGAACGTTGATCATTGAAAATCTAAACCTTGGATATCTCCCTGAGTGAACTTGCCAAGACTCCCAACAGGCGCAAGTTGAAGATAGACAGATGCTAGACCATAGCTCTTTACAAATAGACCCCTTGGTTCTATTACATATTTGGTGTTTAGCATTGATACAGCCAGTTCATCTCTTGATGAGTGGGAAACACTGAAAAGCGTTTCTTAAATTTCCAGTGCCCCCGTCTGGGTTCAAACCATGGATCTCCAGACTGGAGTGCAGAGTGTAAACCCCTTGACAACCGCATCACCTAAATTTAAATTTCCACTTTTAATGTACTGAAATGATGTGTCATATCAGGATTTGTAAGATCCCTGGTTATATACAAATACTTCTATAGCAGATTTTACATTTGGAAACAAATCACAGTTGTTTGATTTTAAGTTACAAACTGTCCACCATCCTGTACTTAGCTGAAATTCTGACATAAACCTTTAATCCAAACACATACAAACAAAACTATTCAATGCAGATCCAGTATGAAGAGCCCGTTTAATCTCAGGTAAACAGCTGTTACCTCAGGTGTGATTACCCAGGTACCTGATGCATCATAGTATCAGGCAAAGTATCATAAATTCAAATGGCTTCAATATCAACTCTGAAGTTATTTGTCTGCAACTTTGATATCAAATACATGTAATTTTAATGAGTTTGTACCTGTTCTAGCTAAAGCATGAATCAGTGCATCAAAAGAATGCTCTTTTTACTGATGTGATGAAACAGTAAGTAAAATCATGAAAACAATATTTAAAATCTGCAATTCAAACAAAAAATGACCTATACATTTGTGAAGGTCAAGGTCATGTGATTACTTGATACTAAAGGAAAACTTAATTACCAAGAAATTTAATAGGTAAAGGTAATTTGTTTTGATCAATTGCTAAAACTGAAAAAGCCATGAAAAAGTAACAGTCATGGTAATAACGATTTAGTAGCTTTTAAATGAATGACCTATTGGGAAAAGGTCATGGTCATGTGATTTTAAGTAGCTGCCCGGTGTATGACATAGCAATAGGAAAGGTCATGGTCATGTGATTTAGTAGCTATACAGTGAATAACATAGCAATGGAGAAAGGTCTTTGTCATGTGATTTAGTAGCTGTACAGTGAATGACATAGCAATGGGGAAAGGTCATGGTCATTTGATTCAGTAGCTGTCCAGTGAATGACATAGGAAAGGTTGTGGTCATGTGATTTAGTAGCTATAAAATGAAATAGCTTTTAAATAGATTCTTGAAAGAATCTTTAAATATAATCAATGCCAGTACTAGTACACGCTGTCTTTGAGTCATATACCGGTAGTTAAAATGTAAAATCTGATTACAGTGATAGTGAAAGAAAAAGTGCAGGATTAATTATAGAAAGGAAGTACAGCTTTAACAGTTTTTAGGCAAACCATCTGAAAATCTGTTCATATTTACAAGTTCCATATTCATTGAGCTACACGTAGTTAAATATTCCAGATCGTACACAGAGATTTTCCGTTAACTTAATTCAAAAAGAGAATTTAAAATGAATTCAACATAATTCATTATTATGCAAAATAAATGCAAATATTTATCCAAAGGTTTTGAATTTCCTCAGATGTGCAAGTTATGAACATTTAATGAAAAAAGTTGTTCTATTGCATATGAATGACTTTACGGTAGTTCGGGTGCTTAAATGATTTTAGATTGCATCTCATTTATATTTGTTATGATAATTTTATGGTCTGTTTTTATTGCTTTCCAGGCTGATAAGTACACGAAAAATTAATTTAAAGCAGTTTTGAGTCGTTAAGCAAACCAGAAATGGTGCAAGAGTACAACCAAATCCTTGTAAACCTGTGTGCAGAGCAAACCTCATAGTCTGAATCATCCACCGACACTTAAGCAAGCTTCATCACTAGCTGTTTTAAAGCTAGCTTCGTCACCATCTGTTATAAAGCTTAAACTTCACCACCAGCTGTTTTACAGCTATATTCCTCACCAGCTGTTTTAAAGCTTAAACTTTGTCACCAGCTGTTTTACAGCTATATTCCTCACCAGCTGTTTTACAGCTATATTCCTCACCAGCTGTTTTAAAGCTTAAACTTCCTCACCAGCTGTTTTACAGCTATATTCCTCACCAGCTGTTTTACAGCTATATTCCTCACCAGCTGTTTTACAGCTATATTCCTCACCAGCTGTTTTAAAGCTTAAACTTCGTCACCAGCTGTTTTACAGCTATATTCCTCACCAGCTGTTTTACAGCTATATTCCTCACCAGCTGTTTTACAGCTTAAACTTCGTCACCAGCTGTTTTACAGATATATTCCTCACCAGCTGTTTTAAAGCTTAAACTTTGTCCCCAGCTGTTTCAGAGCTAGCTTCATCACCAGCCGTTTTACAGCATATCCTCACCAGCTGTTTTAAAGCTAGCTTTGTCACCAGCTGTTTTACAGCTATATTCCTCACCAGCTGTTTTAAAGCTAGCTTCGTCACCAGCTGTTTTACAGCTATATTCCTCACCAGCTGTTTTAAAGCTTAAACTTCGTCACCAGCTGTTTCAGAGCTAGCTTCATCACCAGCCGTTTTACAGCTATATTCCTCACCAGCTGTTTTAAAGCTAGCTTCGTCACCAGCTGTTTTACAGTTATATTCCTCACCAGCTGTTTTAAAGCTAGCTTCATCACCAGCTGTTTTACAGCTATATTCCTCACCAGCTGTTTTAAAGCTAGCTTTGTCACCAGCTGTTTTACAGCTATATTCCTCACCAGCTGTTTTAAAGCTAGCTTCGTCACCAGCTGTTTTACAGCTATATTCCTCACCAGCTGTTTTAAAGCTTAAACTTTGTCCCCAGCTGTTTCAGAGCTAGCTTCATCACCAGCCGTTTTACAGCTATATTCCTCACCAGCTGTTTTAAAGCTAGCTTCGTCACCAGCTGTTTTACAGTTATATTCCTCACCAGCTGTTTTAAAGCTAGCTTCATCACCAGCTGTTTTACAGCTATATTCCTCACCAGCTGTTTTAAAGCTAGCTTCGTCACCAGCTGTTTTACAGCTATATTCCTCACCAGCTGTTTTAAAGCTTAAACTTCGTCACCAGCTGTTTCAGAGCTAGCTTCATCACCAGCCGTTTTACAGCTATATTCCTCACCAGCTGTTTTAAAGCTAGCTTCGTCACCAGCTGTTTTACAGTTATATTCCTCACCAGCTGTTTTAAAGCTAGCTTCATCACCAGCTGTTTTACAGCTATATTCCTCACCAGCTGTTTTAAAGCTAGCTTTGTCACCAGCTGTTTTACAGCTATATTCCTCACCAGCTGTTTTAAAGCTAGCTTCGTCACCAGCTGTTTTACAGCTATATTCCTCACCAGCTGTTTTAAAGCTAGCTTTGTCACCAGCTGTTTTACAGCTATATTCCTCACCAGCTGTTTTACAGCTATATTCCTCACCAGCTGTTTTACAGCTATATTCCTCACCAGCTGTTTTACAGCTATATTCCTCACCAGCTGTTTTAAAGCTAGCTTCGTCACCAGCTGTTTAACAGCTATATTCCTCACCAGCTGTTTTAAAGCTTAAACTTCGTCACCAGCTGTTTTAAAGCTTAAACTTTGTCACCAGCTGTTTTACAGCTATATTCCTCACCAGCTGTTTTAAAGCTATATTCCTCACCAGCTGTTTTACAGCTATATTCCTCACCAGCTGTTTTAAAGCTTAAACTTCGTCACCAGCTGTTTCAGAGCTAGCTTCGACACCAGCTGTTTTACAGCTATATTCCTCACCAGCTGTTTTTAAGCTAGCTTCGTCACCAGCCGTTTTACAGCTATATTCCTCACCAGCTGTTTTAAAGCTAGCTTCGTCACCAGCTGTTTTACAGCTATATTCCTCACCAGCTGTTTTAAAGCTTAAACTTCGCCACCAGCTGTTTTACAGCTATATTCCTCACCAGCTGTTTTACAGCTATATTCCTCACCAGCTGTTTTAAAGCTTAAACTTCGACACCAGCTGTTTTAAAGCTAGCTTCGTCACCAGCTGTTTTAAAGCTAGCTTCGTCACCAGCTGTTTTAAAGCTTAAACTTTGCCACCAGCTGTTTTACAGCTATATTCCTCACCAGCTGTTTTTCAGCTATATTCCTCACCAGCTGTTTAGCTTTGTCACCAGCGTTTTTACAGCTATATTCCTCACCAGCTGTTTTAAAGCTAGCTTTGTCACCAGCTGTTTTAAAGCTAGCTTCGTCACCAGCTGTTTTACAGCTATATTCCTCACCAGCTGTTTTACAGCTATATTCCTCACCAGCTGTTTTTCAGCTATATTCCTCACCAGCTGTTTTAAAGCTTAAAATTTGTCACCAGCTGTTTCAGAGCTAGCTTCGACACCAGCTGTTTTACAGCTATATCCCTCACCAGCTGTTTTAAAGCTAGCTTTGTCACCAGCTGTTTTAAAGCTAGCTTTGTCACCAGCTGTTTTACAGCTATATTCCTCACCAGCTGTTTTACAGCTATATTCCTCACCAGCTGTTTTTCAGCTATATTCCTCACCAGCTGTTTTAAAGCTTAAAATTCGTCACCAGCTGTTTCAGAGCTAGCTTCGACACCAGCTGTTTTTCAGCTATATTCCTCACCAGCTGTTTTAAAGCTAGCTTCGTCACCAGCTGTTTTACAGCTATATTCCTCACCAGCTGTTTTAAAGCTAGCTTTGTCACTAGCAGCAGTTAAGCTGACCTTCAACTAACTCAAATATTCTTGAGTTACGATAGTGGAATATTTTGCTCTTGCTTTGAAGAGTTTTTTGCCCTATTATTTTGAATGCGAAAAATTGTTTTAGTAAGTCTTGCAAACTGTACAAAATATAACCCTTAAATTCAAGCAACCATTGCAACTGTCAAATTTATCGTTGATTAAAGTTTCAAACAACTTGGCCCAGGTGGTTTATAATATTATTTCATTTAAAAGAAAGCGAAATAATTTTAGTCCTTTTCTACCGGTAACAGACCTTTGGTGTAATCTGGAGGATACAATAAGTTCAATATCTTCGAGAAAGGAATGGCAGATCTCAACTGGAATTCCAATCAAACTCATTTTTGCAACAACATGTAAGCTTTAAGTCAATAAATGAAAAATTTGGTTGCAAACCAAAAGCAGACGGGACTGATTTTGGGGGATTAAATATTTTTGCTCTAGACGATTGAATAAATATAAAAATTCTTCTTTTACCAAACGACCTGAATGTACCATATCAACCAAACTTTTACAGGATTCATTTGACAGAAGACAAATACAGTGGCAGGTTTATCCATATCAAGTGACAATGATATAATGCAAGGGTTAGAAAATCTCATTTAGATCGTAGGATATCCTAATGTTTGCTGAGATACCCCAATATCTGGGCTTTAATGAGTCTACCCTTTATCTAATTTTAAAATGTGATTCAGGTTTTTGTTACCTTATCAAAAATTTATTTCTATTAAATTTTTACATTGATAGTTCTTTTTTTATTTTATATAAATCTATTAAAGATAACAAATTTATTTCTCTTAAAAAAATTTGTGATAATTTTCATTAAAATATTATACAATTAAACTTTTCAGCTTACCTGATCAGACTGTTGCGCTTGAATTAGGATGCAAATTTCCATTTAGACACACATGAATTGATAGAAGTATATAAAATATACTTAAGATTCTAAGGCACAAAAACGTACTTAAAGAACATTTATTTTTGATGTTGTTCTTTTAAAATAGCTCTTATTTTGAGAATCCAACACAGTTACACAACATCATGTATTTTGTTTAATCCAGTTTGTTTAATAATATTATTTTATATAGAAGGAAAATGTTACATACAGTAGTTATTTAAGTAACGACCGAAGTGCAAGTATTTTCTATTAATCTTGCAACAACAGCCTAGGGACACAATTTAGGGACATCTTCATTAAAGGTGTGATGATGACACTTGATTTACATGATTAACTGGTGAAAGTGACCCAGAATAAAGAGTTTTCTGTCCAACTATACCCCAGGGGGTCTGGCTGTCAAACACTGCTGTGATTGTGGGTTAGACAACAAATTAGTACAAATATTTTAGCCTAATGACAAGACTCTAATTGTAATTTGAAGTGACCGAGTGTTCCCATACCAGTAAAGTGTTGCCTGGCACACTGAACAGAAACTTTTCATATATTAATATGGCAGAAGTGTGAGATGTATAAAGTAGTAGTAATAAAACAGCCTCCTTAAAACTGCAGTGTTACAGCTAATTTCTACTGGCATTCAGCCCTAACATTTACTTCTATTTTGTGTTAATCTGCACACTTCAATCTTACAAATTTCCTCCACGTGCTGCAAAAATGTAGGATGACTGAGCCCTGTTTGAAAACAAAAGGACTAAAAATATTTTGCTTGATGTTTTAATTAAACATATTATCATCTAGTTTGGTGGCGATGCCCCAATAGTGTTTCTTGTGCTGTACGCGTGACCCCATGTTACAGGGGCAATGCTTCACAGAAATTCCATGTTTCTATATAGATGCTGAATGCTTCGAAGACACCTTACTGAGCTAATACAGACTGTGACACAATGTGTAGTAGAGTTTTCAAATATCTTGCTTATACTGAAAGTAAAATCTATTTTAATTTTATCTCATTTTGCAGATGCAAAAACAGCCTATGTTTTATAAGACACAGACAGTCCCGTAAGAAACACACAGGCTGTGACACCTAGTGCAAAGTTGCAAACGTTTCACCAAAACACAAACTGTGACACCATCACATAGACTGTGACACCATCATGCAGACTGTGACATCATCACGCAGACTGTAACACCAACACGCAAACTGTGACACCTAGTGTACAGTTGCAGAAAGTTTCACAGAGCTCTTCATGTACTATGAAAAATGGCAAAAAAAACTATCCATTCAGTGAGCCTGCACAGTAGCAGAAATGGCTGCTAGACCAGACTCTCTAATTACTGTCAGTTATATCAGATATTTATGTTTGCCAGACACCCTATTTAATGAGAGCTATCAGTTATTCAGAAAGATAGGTAAGATTTTCTAATTGGGCTTATAAAAGAATAATCTCTGCCACTTATTAGAAAAGTCTACTGTTGGTTTCACATTTTCATGAACATTTATTTTTCTGAATATGTATTATATAATATACCGCCAATAACTATCACAGTATGCTCACATATTAGAAAAATGCAAAGTAAAACACTCATTTTTTTTTTGCAAACATCATAAAATATAAGAAATCTGTAGGCCTAATTTGTTGATACAAAAATTTCTTATTAATTCTTGGGTGGAGATGGGGGCGGGCAATTATAAGTTAAGGTGAAAACTGTATATATGTGTGATGTCTCATTTTATTAATGCCCAAGTAAATTACATTTTGTGTTATATTGTGGTCCAGTTAATTTTGTCTTTAAACCATGGATAAAAAGTACTGTAGCCCAAACTTGTACTACCACTGTATTGACTAACAATATCTAACAGATAAGTATAAAATCTAGAAGTATTATATAAAAATAATATTACTATTTTAAATGGCTTATACCAAATTTTATACAGCATAAATAATTCAAGTAATACAGTATAATATGAAATCTACAGAAAAGGTGCTCAATATTTTATTTGGGTTACGGCAGTTTTTAGATCCAAATAGTGTTCAAACCCACCACCTAAAGGAGAGAGCAGCCAGAACCAAAGTTGGATACCTAATTCAAACAGTTCAGTAAGATGTTTTACCTACAATAAAGTCCTGATACTAAACGGAATTGCTAACAAATTGCTCCCAGCATGCTTAATTTGTATCCATTATCAGAAACAAAGGAGCCAAGAAATCTAATTTCATACCTGATGTCTTCTGAATTGTTGGATAAAAGAAAATATGTAAAAAACAGTTTAATTTGCACCAGGAACATTTCTGGGTGAAAGGAACAAAACATAACCTTAATTCAGGATTTAGATTAAAACAGTTACACAAAATGTTTGTTATATAAAATTTGAATGTGATCATGGTGATAGATCTCCAGATTGGTGTAAACAGCCAATTTGAGCTAAAATAACCCAATTGATCTAAAATAGTCCTTTTTCGCTAAAATAACCCAACTAGGTGAGCTAAAACATTAGAAAAGTACAATTTTTTAAATAACTTTTTTTTCTAAGAAATATCGCAAGTTAACCTTTTTTCATAGAAGATAATATTTTATCAAGACAGACCTGATAAACTGATTATTTTTTTTATTTTGCAGTTGATAAAAAAAACAAAATTTTACCACCAAGATATTGATATGAAATTTGCATCTTCTTATTGCCTACATTGATACAATAATATACAGTTGACCATTCAAACTCGCTACCTCGAATTACCGTTTAAGTCGAAGAAATCTAAAGCCCGTCAAATTTCCTTCTTTATTTATGTACTTTAACTCCTTTTAAGACAAAATTTGACATACCGAGACTCCGGATGTGTCAAGGGATTTTTGGTCCCGTCAATCAAATTCCAGTGTATTGTCAACTCGCTAAGTCGAAGTGCGAAAGTCGCCGACAGATCAAAGGTGCGGCGGGTCAAAGCAAGGGTGAGACGTTGTCATGCCAATTCACACGTGTAGTAATGATTGTTGTTTGTTTTTCATGGATTTACTTTAATTGCGGGTGACTACGTGTAATTAATGATGAAAAATGCGGTAATTACTTTAAAGACTTAATTTATTTGAGAGGTTAAATGATAATAGTGATGGGGTTTTATAAAAAAAGATGATTTCTGAACGAATACATATTTTGTCTTGTAGTTAGATGTTGTTCTTATGTTTATTAGAATATACGAATGTTCTGACTTTCGATTCAAGAAACGCTACTTTCACTTTCGCCCGACGCGTACTTTCGTTTTCGCGGACCGATACATGTAGATGTGCTGATAATTATTACGGAGGGCGTTTGGGTATATGCAAAAATAAAATGTAATTAAAATTGAATTTGTGTTCCAATGTTTCAGGGAAAATTTGCATCAATAAATTAAATACAAATGATTGACTGTCTTAAAAACAGGGAATTTTGTGCACTATTCGTCCATATACGTCCATATACGTCCAAAAAAACAACAACTAAAAGCCTCTCCTCTTACCTCGAACTTCGTTTATCTCGAAGTAAAAGGTCTGGTCCCTTGAAATTCGAGATAACGAGAGTCAACTCTATAAGCATACAGTTACTGTTACAGTGATAAATTAACATTGCGCTTTTTTCAGAAAGTTATTAAAAAAAACACACCCTTCCATTGTTTCTATTTTAGCTTGATTGGGCTATTTTAGCTTGAATGGGCTATCTAACATGATCGGGAGCAATGCTCAGCCTGTTTGTGCATTAGTTTGAATAGATTCTGACATTAATTTTGAGTCTGTTTAAGCACGATTTTAATTAGATATGAATAAATTGATCATAGTCTCATTTCTCTATCTGCTGATATAATTATTTTTCTGATAAATAACAGTAAAAAGAAAGAAGGGTTAGAAAACTAGCAATGAATAAAAATACATTTACCTAATACAAGAATTCATTCAGCTTTATCCATTGGAAAACACAGTTTGAAGAAAATCTTTACCCTGTCTGGTGAAAAGTTTGTGATCCTGACACTGGTATTATGCATTTATCTTAGATACACAAATAATCGGTTTCGTTTGAAGTACCCCATCTATGGTTTCATTATTGGATCAGGCTCAGGTGTGCTAAACTAATAAATGAATACAATTGGGGTACTTGTGTACATAAACATTCAGTCCATTTTCTTTATTGTACAGTACAGCGGAGATCTGTTGAGTGTTCGAAATCTATGCAATATAAACACATTGAAAACTGTTGTTTATTTGTTTTAACGATATTAAGTACTATTGATTATGATTCAATACTTGCATTTATTTGTGAGTAAAAGATAATGACAATTTAATGCTTACAAAGATAGTTTGATCTCTGTTGATACAGATATAATAACAATAAATAATTTTGAAGCTCTTAATTACCACTACAGCTCTCAAATTCTTGACATCTCGAATAAAGCCTAAAGATCATAATATCTTGACAATTTAGAAGTCATAAGTGTAGACATTTTCATTTTAAAGTTACCGTCAAGCAAATTTGTTACATGTAAACATTACGAAGCATTGATTAGATTGACTACATGAAATGTCAGACTGTAGAAACACAGTAACAATGTTTTTTTACCTTTTAGATCATCAACAAGTGTCATTTAAAGGGACATACCCTATAACTGATGTCAAACTAAATAACCCTAAAACATAAATAATGAAATTCAACTTGACCATAAAGTTTAAGCTATGCATTCCAGTCATTATTGATAAAATCAGCAGTTTAAAATATGCTGCAGTACGATAAACCATTCAATAATCTATGTAGAGTTGTTGTTGTACAATTAATAGGTGGATGCAATTTATTACTGAAAGCTTCTACATTTATTAATTGTTGTAAAATGAGACATTTTTTGCCATAGGTTCTTTGAAATTGTATTATAATTTATCATTTTAATTTCATTTAACACATAATCCGTGTTTGTAGAATATAATCTGCTAGATATAGGGAGTGCCCCATTAACTAGGGGGAAAATCAAGCAGTGTGTAGTGGTGTTACCATTTATCTGATATATTAGTGCTTGATGAATATAGCAAACAAAAGCTCCATGTTTTAAAACACTTCTTAATAAATACTAGCTTAATTTTGAAACTGTTTTCTTAACTTACTTTAACGTCTCTGACTTCACCATCCACAATGGAACCATCCTCATGCATCAGTGGTTTGCCAACCTTTCATGAAATTATGTAATGAATGCTCTGGACGTATGAGAATGCAGTGGAACCAATCACCTACCAGAGAGTGATAGGGCTTGCAATAAATGATCACATCTTTAGGCAGGAAAGCACTGATACTGAAATGAAACAAAAGCAATTTTTAACCTGTTGCTTGCAGTTTAAGTTCCTATGAAGTTGGGGATGAAATAAAGGTGTGGGGTGATTTAAACACTGCTTATTCACCAATGCACTTACACTGTCTAGTCTTATATAATTTCAGATTTATCACATGCTACTTTGACCCCCAGCTCTTTTTCTGTCTTGAGAAATTGTTAATCTCTTATGAAAAGGTGAGTAAAGTGACTGACTGCTGTATGTAAAATAGTATATTCTGAGTATAACATTTTAGCACTGTTTTATTGATTAAATGAAATAGTCAATGATTTCAAAATTTGGAACAGTACATTTATTTTACTGATCCCGTCCCTCACCTTAATGTTATATCAACATCTAGTCAAAAAAGATTTTTTTAAAGATATCTCCTATATTCAATGTGAATGAAACTATTTTACAGAAATATATTTTAGGGTTATAGCTGCGGCAATGTTTATAATTCTAGGAGTATAAATCATTGATTAATGTTCTCTTTAAAATAATGATGGTCACTTTGAATGATAATATCACTTTAAATTAACATCAATTCTTGAGACATAATATTACTGGAAAGAAATGTCTTATGTTACATGTCACTTAAAATGAAGCACTGATATTTAGGGTGTAAGCAAATATTTCTGTAATACCCTGAATTCTGAACACTTTGCAGAATGCTGCTGTAGAGTTTGAGTATTGCTGTACTCAAAGTGTATGGTTTCACACATTTTTATATGATGGTCATATATTACCTGTGACATTATTACAAAGAAACCTGTTAGCCTGTGTGGTGTGTATTACAACCCCAGAAGCTTGAAACTGATCCTTTTGCATCCGAAGTTACCAGTTTGTAAGGTAATACTATTGTATTGGGGGTTACAACAAAAACATAACATGAACTTATTCTTGGAGTCATTACTTAAAAGATTCATGTTAGGCCTTGGTGCACACTATTTCTGAGAAACTATATAGATTCAGTTCTTTCTACTGACCTTGTATGGAATTTTTGCAAAAACACCCACAGCCAGACTTTAGATGAAGACTGGTCAAACATAGCTCCCTGGTTGCAAGTTTTGAATTTTGACCCGTTTGCTGAACGAGTGAATTATTTGTGTACTGTTGTATTCGATTGAAAGCCGAAGGTGTTTTTAGTGTCCATGATGTCAGAGTCAGATGCGATTTAATGTGTTTAAAATGCAAAGTTAATTAAGCTCCAGTTACAAATGTTCAATGTATTATTACCCTGAACATGCTAGCTATAGGCCTTTCCTGTAATAATCGGGTTTATTGTTTCTCTTTGAAACGCAAAACATGAAAATGATTTCACTCGTATTTTTATTAAACTGCGTTTTAAATTTATATGTCGGTTGCTATAGAAATTGCTAAAATATTAAACGAAACCGTCAATTATTTAATGGAGTGTCATAAAACAACATGTTCTCAAAGTACGTCTTTTTTTATCGTGTTCTCCAATCTTATCAAAATTACCTGTATCGTGTTTTGGGTGGATGCACCTCGTCAGTTTAATATGTTTCCTTAACAAAACGTGTATAGGAAATGTTAAATTGAGCTGACAAAATGTTTAAATGGTAACTGATCAAGGTACCCGCGCATAAAAATTGTTATCAGAGTCAAGCGTAATGTCAAACCTAAGATACGAGACGAGATATTAGATGATAAATCGATTTGATTAAACGATTTAAAAAGAAATCTTAAATATAGTCAAAAATCATGTTATCATTAAATATGTATATATTAGTGCAAAGATTTGATTCATCTATACAGTGAACTCTGTTTGTAACGAACTCCTTGGGACCATTTAAATTTGTTATCTGGAGTTTTGCTATATCCATTATACCATTTTTCTATCAAATGAAAAAAAAACATTCGGCAGAGAAAATTTGTTCCTTAATTGGGAATTTGCTACATCCATAGTGGTTATATACAGAGTTTACTGTATTTTGAAACACAACAACAACAAAATTGCATCATGGAGTATAACTGAGCGTGTCTTAAAGGCCACCTTTTGTAGATCCTACCTGAAGATTGTTATATATTAAACAAGATAAACATAGATGCATTAAAATCCTATCCCTGCTTAATTTCTGAATTGGACTTGACCATCTGTCAGTATGGACACAACCTTTACTATTTCAAAGGAGTGCTCACTTATTCATGTTAAAACTAGATGGGTGTTCAGTAGAACACTTGTGTCGCCCTCTTACGCTTTGTCAGAATAACCAATAATTTTGTTACAAAATCTAAGTACAAAAAGGGGCATAACTCTGTCAAATATGACCTTGACCAACAAAATTTGATCACAATCTTTTTGACAAAGCGGATCAGTTGAAAGTTTGATAAAGAATCTTAAGAAATGGCAAGTTATGGCAAAAAGAAGTAAATAAAAAGGGGCATAACTCTGTCAAATATGACCGACCAACAAAATTTGGCGGGCATCACTAGTTGTAAGCAATACAATTGTAAAGTTTGATGAAGAAATCTTAAGAAATGGCAAAGTTATAGCCAACATTAAGTTTTCGTGACAGAATCTAAGTACAAAAAGGGGCATAACTCTATCAGTTATGACCTTGACCTACAAAATTTGGCGGTATCATGACCCTTTTGTCATAAGCAATACAATTGTAAAGTTTGATGAAGAAATCTTAAGAAATGGCAAAGTTATAGCCATCGTTAAGTTTGTGTGACGGATGGATGGATGGACGGACAGACGGACAAAGCAATCCCTATGTGTCACCTTTTCTCTGAAAGGGCGACACAAAAAGGGAATGGTTCTGTAAGGTTTAAGTGGTTGCACACTTTATCCTTAGGACGTGGGTGAAGCAACAACCAAACGTCCTTGTCTGATATTGAATAGAATATCCGCTAGCTTTTCTCAGAAAGCGACTTAGAAAGTGACTTTACGTGCTGTAAACTGATACTATGTGAAACCATAAACATACAAATTAACTCTCAGATTGCTGAAAATTGGGAAAGCTGAAGTCAGACAAAAATTACACCAGAGAATTAGGTTTCCATGCAAGTTCGCAGACATTGTGCATTTAGACTTCGTATTGGAAATCAATGTCTAATTTTGTGCAGTTTAGATTGATGTACATAATCACTAGCCAAATATTAGCTGCAATTTTCTGTACTTAAAGCTGATTTATTGAATTATCCTGACAGAAATATTTGATGGAAGAAACACAAAAAATATTAACACTGCATTTCATTTTCAAATCAATCACATTTTGTGAAATGCAAATGTTATCCAGGGCCAGCTCTGCACAATTTCAACTAACTTCATAAAAAGAAGAAAAAATATGTTTTGAATTTCTGGTTGCCATGGCAATGGTTGTAATACATCTTCATGGAGGAGAAATTATGCAGAGTTTCTCTTAAAAGGCCACACTTCATACAGTAAAAAAAATGCCTCGTATGGTAATACTGATTAACCTAAATTTATTCAATAATTTTATAGACATCTAGGTGCCCTACTTCGCTAAAAAAAATGCCAAGTACCTGGCTTTGCATCCAGAACCAAAGTGTCTGGCTTAGCATCCAGAATCAGTCTACTAAACCAAAGTGCCTAGCTTTGCATCCAGAATCAGTCTACTGAACCAAAGTGCCTGGCTTTGCATCCAGAATCAGTCTACTGAACCAAAGTGTCTGGCTTTGCATCCAGAATCAGTCTACTGAACCAAAGTGTCTGGCTTTGCATCCAGAATCAGTCTACTGAACCAAAGTGTCTGGCTTTGCATCCAGAATCAGTCTACTGAACCAAAGTGTCTGGCTTTGCATCCAGAATCAGTCTACTGAACCAAAGTGCCTGGCTTTGCATCCAGAATCAGTCTACTGAACCAAAGTGTCTGGCTTTGCATCCAGAATCAGTCTACTGAACCAAAGTGTCTTGTTTTGCATCTGAACCAAAGTGTCTGGTTTTGCATCCAGAATCAGTCTACTGAACCAAAGTGTCTGGCTTTGCATCCAGAATCAGTCTACTGAACCAAAGTGCCTGGCTTTGCATCCAGAATCAGTCTACTGAACCAAAGTGCCTGGCTTTGCATCCAGAATCAGTCTACTGAACCAAAGTCTCTGTCTGTGAATCCAGAATCAGTCTGCTGAAACAAAGTGTCTGGCTTTGCATCCAGAATCACTTTTTTTTAGTCTGGCTTTTATAGTCCAGAAACACTTGCTGAACCCAAGTTCTGTGGTGCCATATTATACAATGGTACCGAGCATGAGAGTTTCGTCATCTGCAGACTGTCATTTAGCTTGTCCCTAAAAGTTCCCCTAGCTCTCTCAGGCATTGTGATGGAAGCTGTTTAAATTCTCAGACTTTATACTAAATAGGGAAAATTTGAAAAGTTTGAAATTTTAAAAGAGTTGAGAGCATTAATTTAAAGCAATGGTTGGAAAGTGACTAGCCGATAACTTACATATTATTACAGTTACTGTAACTATGGAAACTTGAACATTCAAGGCAGCCAAGAAGAAAATATAGAGAGCAGCTGGTACTGGCTAAAAAATGTAAAAAAAATAAACCTTCAGTATGCATTAATTAACCTGGCATCAGCATCTCTCAAGTGTTTTGGAAGACTTTGGTGTGGGCAGATAAAATAGATATATCCCTGTCAGTTTGGTTGATTGTGACAGGTTTATTGGTTGGAACTCGTTAAAGCCTCTATTAATGCTTTAACTTATCACAGCCTTACAGTTTTTTGCTACATAAAACCAAAATAAATGCTTTAGCAGCATGGTTTCTCAGGCTGGGGAGAAGTATACCATTAGAGAAAAAAATCAAAGAACTGAAAGTACTGGCTGCCATTATTTTTTTGCAGTGGATAAAACACTACATAATCACAATACTTGCTTATTTTTTATATATTTTTTTGATAATTAAGGAAATTTATGGAAATCATCCAACTAGCACTGCATCAATTGCATTTATCTTTAGTGCCTTATTTTTTGTGCCAACTATATCATTAACACTTGATTAAAAAACAATTTAGTGTTATTACAGAGACTCTATTCAGCATATTGCTTTTTTGAACAAGCTTTTAAAATTTATCTATCAATATCTGTTTTTGACAGAATGGACTAGTTAATGGTGCTGAATCAGTCTGTGATCATTAAGTCTTTTTTATAAAGCATTATGAAATGAACAAAACTAATTAGATCTCTGCAGTTGTGAAGAGAAGCTGACATTTCATTGCAAAGATTTTTTTTTTGAAAAAAAAAATGATGGAATTATATTTTAAGAAAGATGAATGCTTCTTTGAATGCTTCATTTCCTAACAGTGCCATGGTGCCATTAATTCCACATTGCCCCTACTCTCTCTGTATCAGGGGTTGATTCCATCTGGCATGAGTCTCTAGAGCAATTAATTTTAAATTGTAAGAACTTTAACTGCAATCAAGAAGAAATAAATTAGTTTAGTATAGTGTAATTTTAGATAATGTTTCCAATATTAAAGTTCACTTTTCATTGTAAACTTAATGGTGTAGATTTAATTGAAGTGATAGAGACATTTTATGACCCTCGAAATGTGATGGAATCATGAATATGTTATCAGATAATGTGAGGAAAACAGCTCTTAAAGTTTACTTTTTTTCAACTGAACAATTCTGTGTAATATCACAGAAAAGGATAATTCCCACCACCTCTGTTACAAAAAACATTAGGAGTAAGAATATAGCATCACTAACAAATATTATACAAATTTCTTTTCAGAGGAGCAGTTTCTTTTATTATTTCACACCTTTATGTAGACATCTGGGCTCCAAAAACTCATCATTTGATATTCCCCAATGGAATATACTGTACTGTAATTCAGAAACACTACACTTTCCTTGTTTCTTCAATTAATTCACCCAATCTCACTTAAAGGAGATGATTTATTCATAATTTGATACCCTACAAAAAACTACCTAGCACTTTATTTTTCCATTACATTTTATGATACCTTGCAAGTACATTATGTAATTGGCTTGCCGGTAGGTATTTTTAGATCACCTGAGATGCAACTACTTACTGCGTTTTTTAGATTTTATACCTGGTGCTTGAAGACTGTTAAATAGTTTAGTTTGGATTTAGCTATTCCAAAATACACTTTTACTGAGAAAGATGTTTTACCAGCAGAAATAACATTTATTTGTACCAAAAACACTGCTATTTTTGCTTTATAAATCATAAGTTTTGTAATGATATAACAAAAAGTAAGAAAGGCTTTCTGGCAACTTGTTTCATGCAGAAATGACTTGAAAAGAAAGATAAGCATACATTTTTTATGTCAACATTGTTTCAGAGTGAATAGAACATGGTTCTATCGTTGTCCTATTAGTAAATTTATTTTACTACATCAGTAAAGTCAGAGTGATCCTGGGATGTTAAAAGTGTCATGAAAAATTGACTACCACTGCCGGGATTCAAACCATGAATCTCTGGATATTATTTCATTTATTTAAATTAAAATACTTTGAATAGACTAAGAAGCTTTTGCAACTTCAATTCTCAATGACTGCTTCCTGTAATGGATTGTAAAGGTTATCATGGTCAAATCGTGAAGACAGGATTCGCCCCCACAGACTTAAAGAGTTTGACTCTCGAACCATCAGACTTCTTGATAACTGTATTGAGGTAGCCATGACTGATTGAATTATGAGTACTTATAACCTTATTGTAGGACTGAATTAAAATGTGATTGATCAATGTTTTAAAAGGACTTATTAAATTATGATAATTTGTTACTTGCAATTCCTTCACCATAATTATCACCTCTACATGATTACAGCTATTTTACTGCTTACCTCTGTTTATTAAAGCTACTCGCTCGCAGATTTTGGTATATAATAAAGTTCTCCAAACTGTATGGAAATAATGTATTTTAGAATATACATGTATATTCATATAAAAGGTTCCAGTGTAAATTCCTGTCACATATACATTTGAAATAAATTGCTACATAATAAGAAAGCGTTGCAAATGCTTTTGAAATTCAAATATTAACATATAGTGTAGCGGTCATATAAAACCATCATTTTCAACCGATTTTGCAAATTCCTACCAAGATTTTTACTTCTATTGTTGATTCTAGCCTTTACTTTCATATTTATGTATTAGTATGTCATTTTTGAAAAATTAATTTTTTTCAGTGGCGACTGAGATGGAGCAGCTTTAACCTATACCCTGTTGGTATCAATTAAGTGCCTCTGTTACATAGGACATTTTTCACAAATCACCCCTTTAAACATCTAATGGTTCTGTCCAAATTGAAAAATAGTCAAGTCCATTTCAGAAATTTGGCAGACCAAATGTTTGTTATGCAAACGTTTTGATTGGAAATAAGGGAGCCTACTCTTTGATATTTTTCTAATGGTAGGTTACTGAATTTTCTCCCTTGTTTACAAGAAACTTACAGGAATCATTAATTGACAGCGTTCATGCATCATTTAAGTTTCAAATATTTTATGTATTGAAGCTGGTACTACATTATATATAGTTGAACCTTTGTTAGTAGTCACCTCAACTGAGCAACCTCTCCTTTATGAAGCCAATACTGTTTTAGCAAAATTGGCTAATTTCATTCCCCGCAGGGAGGGATGTAGGAGTGGTCTCCCTCCCTACTTCTGTCTGTTGGGGCCAAAAAATGCAGATTAAGTGGCTATGGCAACAATAGGTAACAGTAGATTCTCTTTGTTTGCATTCATTCTGTATGTCTAATGTGACTATTTTTGGGCTTATGTGGCTAAAAAGTACAATTATAATAAAAGAATAGCCACACAACTACCAATTTTTAGTTTATCCGGCCTTACTTCAATTGGTAATATTTTCTGTAGACTAAATATCTCCTTAAACAATTGAAGGATTATGCTAAAACTCTGCTTTACCTAATAAAGACTATATACAGAACCCATGAGCTGGTCACACTTGCTTGGGGTCAAGGCCACAACTTAAGGGCAAACTTTTAGGTCTTAAAATTGGTGTCAGCTCCATATTTCCTTAACCCCTTGAAAGATTTTGATTAAACTCGGGTAAAATATTCACCATTTCAGGATGATGAGCAGAACCCATGATCTTGTCATGTTCATTCAAGGTCAGGGTCACAACTTAAGGTCAAAGATTTGAGTCTTGAATTTTCTGTCTGCTTCATTATCTCCTTAACCCTCTAAAAGGGTTTTGATGAAACTGTAGTCAAATGTTTAACTCATCAATTTAATGTGCATAACCAATGATCTGGCCATGCTGACTCAAGGTCAAGGTCACAACTTAAGGTCAAAGATTTGAGTCTGTCCACTCAGTATCTCTTTAACTCTTTGAAGGATTTTAATGAAACTCCAGTCAAATAATCACTTCATTGAGCCAATGTATAGAACCAATTATACTGTGACAATGGCCAAAGGTTAAAAACACATCTTGAGGTCAAAGGTTTGAGTCTTAAATTGTGTCCTCTCAATATCTCTTAAACCGCTTGATGGATTAAAATGAAACTTTGACCAAATATTCACCTCATTGAGATGATGTGCAGAACCAATGATCTTGGCACTGGGAATCAAATACACTGGTGATGGGTAGAACATTTTTTGGGGGCCTTTTACCATTTGAACATATCAGTAACTTTGTTTGACTTTTAAAATCGACGCTGTGCACCACTGAGAGAAAACTACACTCAGTGACATTAATTCCTTCAGTGTTCCTATTTATGGCAGAGTATATAATAATAAAAATTATGTTTCTAATTAGACTGCCTTGTTAATTTTAATTTTGATTTAATAAGCCATATGTGTGTACATATTGTTGACTTGCCTCAGTGGTTATGAAATGGTTAAGCATTAGACCTCTCTCTGATTGACGGTTAGGAGTTTGAGTCTCATTTCAACCTGACTGTTTACTGGGAAAGTTGACAGTTTATTACAGAGGGATAGAAGTCTAGTACTAGTCCTTCTTAAGGATGATGGTAAGATAAACTACCCCCCCCCCCACCCCCCGCCACCCTGTATAACAGCAATAAAGTATTCAATAGGGCTTTAAACCCCAAAACACAATCTGTCTGAGAATTTTTTACTGTTTTTTTTTTGCAAAATGCTTGGTACGGATAATCTACTAATGATTTAATAGTGGTTTAATGAAAGAATCACATCCCTCATTTAAGCCCTAATGGAGTGCCAAAAGTTAAAATGCAAAACTTCTGTTGTGATGTATTATATGCTATCAGGGTTTTATCTCCTGAATAATTGATGACTTTTGTCACACTCTCACTTCCCATGTTTGTTTTAGCACTGATTTGGAATAATAACTTTGTAGCGACTAGATTAGACTGGGAATTTCTGTCAGTCCGCAGATTTTTGTTGGATGTTGACAGGATTTTAGACTGGTTTGTTGTTTATTTTTACATGTTTTTAAATGGAATTACTGCTTTCATAAATCAATGCATTGTGGGTAAGATTGATGTAGGGCTGTTTTTCCTATTTAAGTTAGTTTGGAAGGTAGGTTACCTCCCTTTATGGCTTTTAATGAAAAGTGGGAAAATTGAGAACAGTTAAAATTCATTAACTTGAGCCTCAATAAACCGAGGATCCGTGATAACTCGAGAACTCTATTTGGTCCTGGCCATATTTCCTATATGTTTAACTACATATCACCGTGTGTATAACTCAAGCATCATCAACTATATAACCCGAGGAACACAATGTCATGTGGTTCTGTAAGGTAGTTTTCTTACTAATTTACCTTATAGTGGCAACTCTAAGCCGCTGATCAAATAATCTACATGTTCATGAAACCGGTATCATAGATGACATTTGTAAAACCTTTTCTTTGTAATTGTCACAAGTGTAATACATTGTATCAGAATGAGCAAACTGTACTGTGCTATGGATATATAAACAAGGATAATTTGTTTTCCTAAAATATATCTTCCTCATCATAGATCTAGTACATTTATTATACTTCTGAAACGAAGTTTAGGGGGGTATATAGGAGTCACCTGGTGGTTGGTCGGTGGGTTGGTCGGTCGGTGGGTTGGTCGGTCGGTGGGTTGGTCGGTCAGGCTGTCGGGCCGCATTTTCCTTGTCCGGTGCATAACTTGAATACTAAGGGGTTTATTGTTTTTTTTAATTTTCCTTGTTTGGAGCATAACTGAAAACATAGTTGGAATTCAATACAACTTCATACAATGGTCAAGTACATTGAGAGGAAGTGCAGTGCACAGGAACCATAACTCCATCTTGACAAATTACAGAGTTATTGCCTTTTGTTACTTTTCCTTGTCCAGAGCATAACTTGAAAACTACTGGATGGAATTCAATACAACTTCATACAATGGTCAAGCACAATGGGAGGAAGTGCAGTGCACAAAAACCATAAGTCTATCTTGACTAATCACAGAGTTATTGCCCCTTGTTACTTTAACTTATCCTGAGCATAACTTGAAAACTACTGGTTGGAATTCAAAACAACTAACTACAATGGTCAAGCACAATGAGAGGAAGTGCAGTGTAGATAAACCATAACTCTATCTTGACAAATTACAGCATTATTGCCAAAGACAATATCTGTATTTTAGTTTTTCTGCAAGGTATTCTGTTACTACGAACTTCCTCAGTTTATAAAGCAGTCGTTCAGGGGTATTAATCACATTTAGTGATAGGTCTAGTTATTTTTAATTTAGATACCTCATAAAAAAAATGCCGGTGCATATTTAAGATTAACGTTGACATTCCTTACTGTAACAGGTGGACAAAATTAGTGCATTTTATTAATAAGACCAATAATTGTAAATGTTCGGAATCGGGTATCTTGAGACCTTCAATAATGCATGCATTGTACTCAAGCCCATGGGACTTCAACAAGAAATATCTATCAAAGATAAACGATGTTGAGCTGAGTTACTGCAAAAACAGTTACCTTAGACTGCACCAGGCAGTGACTCTTTTCATTTCATACATTTTATAAAAATGAATGTAGTAGCATATGAATGTATGCATTCATTCATAAGAGTGGTTTGTTCTGATGTCATTTATGGGGCAGCCATCTGCAGATATTCCAATCTTCTTATTTGTTCAACCAGAAAAATCTGCCTGACCCTGTCACTACATGCAATTTTTTTATTGTCAGTTGTATCTTGGTCATTTTTACAGGGAGGCATTTCAAGTATATACTTATACATTGTTCCTAGGAAAGTTGTCAGTGGAGGCAGTCCATTTTTAGATCATCACATCATTTATCAATGAAGCATCACATGATCAAGATAAACACGTGCACCTTAATGTGTGATTTATTTATATTCATATAATGATTATATCATATTCAGTATCCACACCTGCATTGAGTACTAAATCTGTTGGCTCATCCAAATATCAAGTAAAGCTGATAACTGAGTCTCAAGTCTAAATGGGTCATAATATTATGAAACAGTTTTTTGGAATAAAGTCTTCATCTTCAGAAGACTATAGATAACTTCAAAAGAACAAACCAAATACTCACCAGAGTAGAAAATCTCTAATCAAGCTATTTCATTTCATTCACTGCGCTTCCGTAAGTAACATTTGATTGGTGCAAAAAGTACCGTAGGTCAAAACCTAGCTTATACAGCTTTTACCATAAAAACTTTCAGGCGTAATTATTGCTTTTTAGATTAGTAGAAATCTAAAACTAGCTGCACTGACTTTCTTGAAAATAATATATTACTTTAAATTGTATTGACAAGTGTTATATTGTTTCCTTGATGGTAAGAAATAAAAACACAGTGGTGTATTGTTTTTTAATGAGTAGCCCAGAGTACCCGGGTTCAATCCCCGAGGCTGTCAAGCTACTTAAGGTGTACTCAGAAATATGTATTAGTATTTTCTTTTACAGCCCTAGTACTTTTCGAACATAAGTACAGTACTCATTACTTTCCTCATGCCTGCCCTGATGTATATGGGAACCAGGATTGAAAAATGCCCGTGGTAAATGGGACCCAGTAATGAAAGTTAATGGCTGTCTCACTGATAAGTAATTGGATTTATCATGGAAGGTGTCACAAGAGGGATTACTATAAATTGAGGGATTTGTCTTCCTTATAAAAGGCAGCTTTTATTCTCTAGAGACCATTAGCTTGTAACATCTTTTCACAGTAATCCATATCCTGTAGATGCTGAAAAAAAATATTCAAAACACTTCCTTGTGTTGAAAATTGACAAAAACTCTCTGTTCAGTCATGTGAAGAAGCACTTGAGCTGTCTCAGGTTTGCTGTGCAAGAAGCCATCTGAAGTAATGGGCTAGTTGAGACAAGTGTGTTGAATTCTTACCCTGCTGGTGACAAATGATTCTGTCTTAGTCAACAGTGCAGACTATGATCACCCCGTATGTCTATACAGTCTGGTCGTAAGCTGTACTGTTTGCTAAATTTACAATGAACACCCTTTTTTGCCATTCATGATACTGCCGAAACTGAAAGCTGGACAAGTCCATTTTCAAAATTTAGCAGGGTAACTGTTAATTTAAATTTAATAAATGACCAATTTAGATGAAACAGTATTGTCTGCTTCAAAGCAGCAGCTTCTCTTCTGAGATGACCATTACAAAAGATTCAACTGTATACAATAGAGTACCAGCTTCATTACATAAAATGTATGAAACTTGAATGATGCAATGAAAGCTGTAAATAGTTGCAGCACTTAAAGTACATGTAATGACTTCTAAAAATATTACATAGTTATGTTTAGCTCATCTGTTCAAATGGTTTAATGAGGCTGACCATAAATATTTTAAATCCTTTTAAACACTTCTCTTTCAGTTTGATACTTTGAGAGCATCATGGAGAAGATAGAACCTGGTCAAAAGCTTGGAAAGAACAGAAACGCCAATAATAACAATAGTGTGTTTGAAGGTCCAGAATCAGAAGAAGCCGGTGGAATGATCAGTGTAAATGGAACTTTTCAGGATAGTAAAAATGAATTGGAAATGAAAAACTTTGCTGCTGACAGTTCCACAAGTGTTTTGTCTGATGGCAGAAGACTAGAATCAGAGGAATTTGAAAATATTTCTATATCTGCAGTTGAGAATGTTCTTGTTTCTGCCTTTGAAGAGACAAAAAGAAGTATCATAGAAGGAAAAGGTAGTTCAGAATCTGCTAGAAGTGAGGTTCTGAAGAGTGCTGGTGGTTTCAGTAAGAGGAGAGGTAGCAGTTTTGATAGCTTAAAGTTTGAAATGGCTCATGAAGTTATAGAGGAGGAAGAATTATATGAAAGTGTTGATGGAGACTTCCATGATAAAGAAACTGAACATATTGACGATACAGAGGAGAAATTCTTGTCAAAAATTTCAAATGGAAAGGATGATAGTGTCATACAGGAAGAAGAAGAGTTTAACAGTGAAGTTGTTGGAAGAAATGGGACAGCTGGAATAGACAAATCAGGAGCATTTAAAGAAATGGATAAAGCCAATAGAATGGAGGTATTGAAAAATTTATAGGGGAAGTTTTGCTAAATGTGGAGAACATAGTCTCACTATTTCCACTTCGGAGGCAAACCGATTTTACAGGATGATATTTTACAGTTGTCCGTAAAGGTGTGACAGTTATTAAATATCAGATCTGTGAAAGGGGTCACACTGAAATGCCAAATTAATTTGGCTATAGAGAACAGTGATAAAAAACAATGAAATAATGAAGCATTATCAGGGAAAGATTGAGGATTTCAACATTTTTGGGGGTTGGGGGTGTGTGTAACACTTCAAAAATTTGTTGTCCTCTTACAACCTCTTACAATTTCACAGAATCCAACCATGGTTATAGTATTAGCATTCAAACTGTGAGCAATTTGTTGTAATGCTTCCAACTGTTTAAAAATGAAGTTCTAGATTTCTGCTGGCGCCTCAGCTTATTGTGTACTTAGGCAGATATTAGTTTGACTGCAATGGAGAGTCTTTGAATATGTTTTAGTGATGGAGTATATTATTATTCAACTTTACAATATTACACACTGTATTAGATCAATTGTGCACATGATATGAAACAGGTAGAGCTAATACAAAGCATAACTGAGCCTATCTGAGAAAAGCAGGGCCAATAAGAGAAAACAGGGCCGATATGGAAATCAAGCATTCTGATTGGTTTAAAAGAGAGGGCCAATACAGAGAAGTCACATCCATTAGATTTTTAAATGACGCCATTTTGTAAATCAAACAGTTAACGATAGTTTGAAAATAAAATAAAATTGTTATTGTTACAAGAACATTTATATTCTTGTTTTTTTAGGCAATATTGTAAAGTTGAATGATAAAATTATCATTATCATTAACGACCACCCTCGGACAAATAACAAGGCCAAAAATATGAAATCACTTGATTAATAACATTATATTATCTGCTAATACTGGCTGGCCTTTGGACCCAGTGCTCATGATTGAAATGTCTCGGTGTACTAGACACAGACAGCTATGAGATATTTCCTTAACCACACAATCAGAAAGTGCTTCTGTTATTGCAAATTTGTTCTGTTAGGAAATAAATATCTGCATTCATACAGGTCTAGAGGAGTTGGATATTGCAGCTAAATGTTGGAGTGATAACATCAAAATGTCAATACTGATAAATGTTGTTGATTTGTGACTGGAAAATGTTGATGAAATGCATTGATGATTTGCACTGTAATACAGTGAATGAGTTTAGCTCATCTGACCACTAGCTCTGTTTACAAAATTACAGCTTTCCCACAGAAAAATGTAAAGCACAGTACTACTTGTTGTGCTAAAATGTTGTGACTTGCTGGTACTGTCAAACAAAATGTCACCAGCTATTACAAGAACTTTTCCACAGTCTCATTTTTTCTGTGGCCCTTTGGGTTAAAACAAGACTGAGGTAGGGGAATCATGGTGTTTATAGTTGACCTATTTAAGGAAAAGAAAAGGTTTACAACATTGGTGGCTGTATGGGCATTATGGAGACACACCTTGGCTGGTTTTATGTACATGTACATGTACAGTGCTTGTACATCATCATATACCATATATGTCAAGGTTATTGAGTTAATAATGGCCATTTTTCCACTAAGAAAATATCAGAATTTTAGTCGCATTCTTTTCACCAGGCCATACTTTGTTTAAACCATTTCACATATTGCTTTGAAACTTGATCACTCCTTTACCATCATGTTCTCTTGACAGAATCATAGCCCTTTTGAACATAAAATGAAAGATGAAATTTTAGATGAAATATGAGTTTGCAACACTGATACTCAGGTGAGCTATATAGGCCTATCATTGCCCTCTTGTTTAGCAATATTGTGACAAACTATCACCCTTTTCACTATATTGCGACAAACTATCACCCTTTTCACTATATTGCGACAAACCCTTTTCACTATATTGCGACAAACTATCACCCTTTTCACTATATTGCGACAAACTATCACCCTTTTCACTATATTGACAAACTATCACCCTTTTCACTATATTGCGACAAACTATCACCCTTTTCACTATATTGCAACAAACTATCACCCTTTTCACTATATTGCGACAAACTATCACCCTTTTCACTATATTGCGACAAACTATCACCCTTTTCACTATATTGTGACAAACTATCACCCCTTTCAGACTTTGAAATTATTCGGAAAGTTTTCAATCTCTGTATGATCAGTAAATACAATGTATTAATTGCTTGTGTAGGAAGATTTTATAACTGGTGCTCCACAAATATTTCTTACAAATAACCAAATTCCAGTTTCTCAAAGACGCATTTCTCAGACACATTAATGAGACTGTAAGAGAACATTATTATTGAAGTTTAAGTTCTTTCTATCTAGTCAGCAATGCACAGTTATCTTAGACCTCTTGTTGTATTGTATTTAAGGACTAAAGTTAGGCTCTAGGTTTTTCTGAATTTTGCTTGAAATTTGCCTTTAATCTAGAAAGATACAGTATTCAGTATTTGGCATATGGTGGTAAAGCTTTACTATCGATCAAAACAATTTATACATCTAACACAAAGTTAATTAGGCTTTAATTACTAGAATTAATTGTAATCTACATTTTTTGTGCTATTTTGGTTTAATTACTAGCATTTCCTTGGAAAGTAAAGCTATAGGATAGATTGTGTAATAGGCAAAATACTGTATAGTGGCTCATTTCTATAGTGACAAACTTCTGAGATTTTATTAAGAATTTTTTTATAGCAGTAGAATTTGACTTGCAGTAAAAGCATTAGATGTATCATATATAAAATACTCATGATAGCTGCTGTTTGTTATAAATTACTTGAGCAAAAGACACTGCCAATATGGAGTTAAAAAACTGGTAGAAGCTTTAATACATTCTTACTTAGATGTATATAAGTGGAGATATCAGTGCAGTAGTTACTGCTCACATTTATTAATGTACCAGTACACACATGTGGAAGTTAACAGTACAGTACTAAATTCATAAATCAAAGGCATTGGTGGACTTGAAGTATAGGCACTAGTAGATTTCCAAGCAGTAATTACACATAGTATAGGCAATGATGGAGGTAACACATTACTGTGCAAATTACCATTATATGTCATATAAAA
This sequence comes from Saxidomus purpurata, assembly GCA_022818135.1. NCBI lineage: Eukaryota > Metazoa > Mollusca > Bivalvia > Venerida > Veneridae > Saxidomus > Saxidomus purpurata. Next base: position 16,182,831 of record JAFMSR010000010.1, read on the forward strand.
ATGAAACAAATATAAAACAGATATAAATGGAGGTAAAAAGCAGTTCAAAATTCACCTTAGTACTTCTACAGACATGCCAGACTTAAAATCTTGGGAATTGAAATGCATAGTTTATTAGTGGCACCAGGTAGCAGAATTTCTGATATTCAAAAAAGTGCAAACAGAACGTCAATTAATATTTTGTGAAATTTCAAACTCACTAAAATCTCTGTCTTTACAGCAACAGGAATAAATCTGTGATAAGAGGTTAAGAGGTATAATTACCAGTATAGTTCAACAGCAGTAGATGAGGCATGACTTAAACGTTCTCCTCGGCATGTTCCATTATATTCCAATAAGCTATGGCACTCTGAGCATTGTTGATCTATACTCTGTCTATATTTTGAAGGGAAGTGCCGGACAAGCAGATTTGGAAGTGAACATCAGTGGAAAGCCTGTGAGTTTGAAGGAACATTACAAGCACTTGATGGAGACAAGGAGAAGATCAGAAAGTGCTGTTAGCATGTGCGATAAACCTGCCGATAATTACAGGTAAGAAATTTTACCCTTTATTATAATGACTTTGTAGTACTATAAAATGGGATTTTTTTTGTGTCTTGTTTATTTGGCAATGATATTGTGAAAAAGACTTTAAAATGTCAGAAAATTGTTGCAACGATTTATTGTACTATTTAATAATATGATGATAAAGTGGTGGTAAAGAAGTGACATATCATACTAATAAAATCTGTTAAATCTAGAAGAATCATCATGGTTTCTTTAAACCCTCTTTAGATACACATGTCTTGAAAATAGCAAATTAAAATTATTAAAAAATTTACAGAATTACAGTGTCTCGTATGAAGTTGCTATGTTTTATCTGTGTTGGATAGTAGTGAAACAAATACTGGAAATTTTATTTTCGGATATTCATCTTTTCATGAAGATCTATTTTTATTTAAATTTGAAACTTTTGGTTAATCACTTAACACAAATTGATGATTAAAATGAATATTTAAATAGTGAAGTAGCATTCAAATATTTGCTAAATTGTATCTGTTTGTGAATATTCAGATATTTGGTTGAGTTCTAGTATTGGACTAAACTCTATAAGTGTAACTCAATTTTTCCCTACATTTGGTTTTACATGTTAGAATTTTAAAATGCAACAGGAATTGTGAATATCATTATGTCTTTTCAGCTTAATTTGTTGGGAAATATTGTTTCTTCACTTGCTTCTGTCAGTATGTTGTTTCTATGTTCTATAAAGCTTGTGTGACCACATTTTCCTATGGCAAGCCAATTTACTATTTAATCAAAAAAAGATATCTCTCTGATTTCATAGAGATATCTCCTAAAATAGGGAAGGTATTTCTTAAATTCAGAGATCTCTGTAAATGCGGAGATATATTTCTGCTAACAGAGATATCTCTCATGTTTTGTCTTGTATATCTGCCAATACTAAACAGGTATCTCTTAATGTAAAAGAGTTATCTCTTTACCACACTGAGATGTCTTTCCTACATCAGAAGGTATCCTTTTTGCAGAGACATCTGTTTAAAAAAGAGAGATTATCTCTTTTTGGAATAAATAGTAAATTGGCTCATGTTATTTTCAAAACACTGAAACACTGAAAACTTGATACTTCTAGCATTTGATGGTTTGACCATATGCAGTCAGCTATTGATTTTCTGCAGTTATTGCCCTTTGAATATTATGGATTGATATTTTCTAGGAAGCATTGTTTTATGCATGTTTTAAATTGTTATGGTCAAATAACTGTTATAGACCTTTGCATTTTTCACAAATTCAATAGTAACACTAATTTTCACCTAACTTCTCAGAACTGCTAGTCAGATATAGATCTAACTGTACGCCTTTTCCAGATTTTAATATTTGCCTGCATCTCGCTTTCAACAAGATTTCAGACTCTTTTTTTGCCATCAGCAGTATATCAGAGTTCGATAAAGGTTGCTCAAGAGTTTTTCTATGAATCTATAATTATAATGAATAAAAACAAGCTCATCTTTAGCAAATGGTACTCCTTATTCAGTCAGCCAAATGTCTTATAATTTACATGACATAAAGTATTGTCATGATATTTCAAGAACTGTGTTGTGTTTGAAACATATATAAATAGCAAGTTTTACCAGTTCAATGGTCATATCACTTGTGTGACTAGTTTGATTTTACTAAAACTCTTGTGGCCATTTTAATTGATCGAAGTTTGGTTGAGATTGTGTAAGAAATATTGTCCCTGTCATGTAAACAAATCACAGTTAACAGAGTAAAGATTCAGCTATTCACCCTAATGCTAAGGTGAGCTATAAACCGGAAGTACACTGTTCAAAGCTATTGCAAAGCAATTCCACCTAAAAAAACAATGAATTGCAATCACATTTACCCATACTGTAAATTCCTTTTATGTGTGGTAACACTTTGTTTTATTGTTATCAGTAGTAACTAATGCGACAACTATTGATCATTTGTTACAGTAAGTAAACTCAGAACAGCCATGTGACATCTAAATGATGGTATACAAAAAAGGTTTATAAACAGGTTTTCAATTAAAACTGATTATAAGATTGAGCTCATTATATAATGTCATTGGGCAGGTGATTAGGTTGTGTCAAACAATCTTGGTTACTAGTGATTCACCTCAGTTTTGATTGATTTATTGCCGTGATACTTTGTGTGCAAGTTTATTATTTCAGGATGTGATTGTTTAAGGACTGTTTTTTTTGTTCACTGGGATGTAGATCAAGGCTAAGATGCTACAAATAGAAAATGGTATCTATTTAATAGCTTTTTCTTATTGCCAAAGAACTTTGTGGATGGGTAGCTAAGCGATGGGATCACTTTAAGGGTCACTTGGATCAAGGTCAAAATCACTGTTACATGTTCCAGTCAATAGCTTTAGTTTGGATTGCTATGTTATCTGTTATCTGGGCTGGATAGTAAAATCTTGTGGATGCTAAATCTCCAAAACCCCTCGTCAGAATTTAATGATACTTCAAACAAGTGATAAGTACAATGTCTGGTTTATGCATGGTCCATGTTTGAATTTAATGATACTTCACAGAAGCCTTAAGTTGTGCAGGTCCAAAATTATGGTCTGGGTTCGGGTGGGTCAGGTAAGGGTCAAGGTAACAGGGGCTTGAGATAGTCAAATCTTGTAGATGCTAAATCTCCAAAACCCCTAATCAGAATTTAATGATACTTCACAGAAGCCTCAAGTTGTGCAGGTCCAATAATAATGTCTATGGTTCGGGTCTCTAGGTCAAAGGTCAAGGTAACAGGGGCTTGAGATAGTCAAATCTTGTAGATGCTAAATCTCCAAAACCCCTAATCAGAATTTAATGATACTTCACAGAAGTGATAAGTACAATGGCTAGTTCTGCATGGTCCATGTTTCGGGTCTCTAGGTCAAAGGTAAAGGTCACATAGGCTTGAGATAGTAAAATCTTGTGCGCTTTTAATCTCCAAAACCTCTTGTCAGAATTTAATGATACTTCACAGAAGCCTCAAGTTGTGCAGGTCCAATAATTAAAGCATCAAATGTTACATCAATTTTATTTACTGTGTCAGTGGGGTGTTCGGGGGGGGGTGTATTCACCACCTTCAGTGATAGTTCTAGTTTCAAAAGGCGTAAGAGTTATCAGTAAAACCCTTTGTGTCAGAGCAAAGACACACACTAATTGCAAGAAATGCTTGAAAATGCTCAATTTCCCCTTTTAACAAACAAAACGGTCCTAGGGGGGAGGTCGATGAGCCACCACATTAAAATGGTAAGCCTTGTTATAATTGCCAATATATCTGGTTTCATCTATTTGATTAATTGATAAGCTCACTGATCACTTCGTGATTATTTTCGTTTAAGGTATTCATTTAACATGAATGACATTACACGTCAGAAATAACCTCTAGCGCAGATAGTGCACCTAGTTGCATTGATATAAATTCTAGATGTCGGAATTTTTAGTTTTAAATGGGATCGAGTCTTACATGGCTATTGCTGAGACTCGCGCCTTCAACATCTCGGAAGACGATGCAGATTTTGTTTTAAGATTTGCTTATTTTGAAAAGAAATGTAAATAGTATTATAGTTTGTGTTAGAGAAGTATCATATGAACCATAGCCGATGCACACGGCATAGAATGGTTCGCAAATTTAACTTCAAATATATATATTTACCACATTGACTGCCTGTTAATGATATGAGTTTTTCACTTCAATTTGGCACAGCTTCCACGATTGCAAAACCATTTCTTTGAAACAATCGCAAAAGAAACCTTTGCACTCTTTTTCTCTTTTATCATTCAAGTTCCAAATGTGATCTGGCTTATGCGAAATCAACATGATTAACATTAAATCAATGCAGATAGTAGAAGACGTAATACGTATCTGTAGAATTAACATAATTTTTACATTGGATGTCGGTAACAATGCATGTACACATTTCTAGAAACTTTAGTTTGTATGACACTTACATGTAGAACAACATAGATCTGAAATTGCTTCCAGAACAATTGAATTATAAATGGCTGTTCTCTAAGAACAAACACAGCTCCAATGTTCTTACGAAGAACTTCTGATTCATACAACTAATGAACAAATCAGTTTCTTTGCTTTAAACATTTTTTTCGTTTCTGTGTCTTTTTTAATCCGTTCATGTGTCCTTAGCTAAGGCTCATAAGGTCCGTTCTATTTAAGGATTCGACAAAATGAATGTCCGTCGTCATTTCATTGCCGAAATCCGTTGTCCGTCCTATAACACAACTTACGAATTCGTTTACCTGTAGTGGTCAACATTTTCTGCGTTAGTGTCACGTAACTTGGTCAGGACAACTGTTTGTCCCAGTAATTACTCGGACGAGTTCGAATACATGGGTCATCTCGGATGAAAAACTAGGTCGATGACATGGATACCCAAAAAAAAGAAACAATCAGTTAAAATGAAGTTAAAGGCTCTAGAGGCTACTGTTTCAGTCCTTATAAAACTTATCCTGGCAATCTTTGTCGGAAGAAAAGGTTGTTTGGTTGATTTCTAGCTCAAGTTTTATGCGTTTACAATATGGGTCACATGGGGTCAAAAACTAGGTCACACAGCCCAAATATGGAAAAACCCAGGTTGTTAACACTCTAGAGGTAACATTTTTCAGCCCAAATATCCTGGAAATATGTGAGAAAGGTTGTTTCATATTGATTTCTAGCTCAAGTTCGAAAATGGGTCATCTTATTTTGCTGGGGTCAAACAACTAGGTCACACATGCCCAAATATGGAAAAACCTTGTTAACACTCTAGATGTTACATTTTCAGCCCAGATATCCTTGAAATTTGTCAGAAAGGTTGTTTCAATGATTTCTAGCTCAAGTTCGAATATGGGTCATCTGGGGTCAAAAATTAGGTCACAGAGCCCAAATATGGAAAAACCTTGTTAACACTCTAGAGGTAACATTTTCAGCCCAAATATCCTGGAAATTTGTCAGAAAGGTTGTTTCAATGATTTCTAGCAACTTTGTTAAAAGCAGTTGTACTCGGGTGAGCGATAAAGGGCCATCATGGCCCTCTTGTTTAATCTGTTGATGTGTCTTTTAACATTTACTCCATTTCTGTGTCTTTTTAAACAGTTCATATTTTCATACAAAATGTGTTTCTGTGTCAATTTCTTTGTCTTTTGAAATCCATTTCTGTGTCTTATAACATTTTATCATTACTTACGAAATCCGTTTCTGTGTCTATCAACATTTTATCTGTGTTTGTGTCTTTTGACATTGTATCATTTGAACTCTGACAACTGTGTAATTAATACAAACTTTGTTGAACTTGTCCATTACTTGTTCATTACATGAATACTTGTATGCATGAAAACTAGGTCGAATTAGAGATGGATAACTTTGGAATAAAACAGAAGGTTACAAAGTCAGTTAAAATGATAGTTAAATTGTGAACACAGACGAGACGAAGTGTTTTACCAATCTTTATAAAACTTAATCATAATCTTTGACTTGAACATAAAGTTCTTTACTAAGTTTGGTAACATATTATACGCTCTATACGCATTTTGTTTACCTTCTGATGTTTGACCAATCACAACTAATTATCATGTGTAAAAAAGAATGGATGCCTCTGTCAGAAGTGCTTATATCTGTATGTAACAGACCCAGATTCTGCTTTACTATTCTTTCATGTAACCATGGCTTAGATGCTTCTAACGATATGTTTCTATTCCTTACCTAACTAACAGTATGTAGACGTACTCGTCAATCATTGCTTTTGACCCACAAATATGAAAATGTATAAAGGTAAACATTAATTTTGCATAGGTTTCCAAGCAAATGCGTAGTAAATCAATGGTCCATGTGTAAAACACATGAAAACTATATACATGTATTGTTAACTAGGTCTATCCGCTTGATAGCCCTGGCTCTCTTTTAGAATGCCTCTATGCCATGTATCGTTATGGTACGTATGCCACCGATGAATGTAGATCTGTGGCCTCTGTAATTAACACGCATGCCCCTTATAGACCCAAGGAGATCGCTGATGTCAGACATAATTATAGGCATGACATACTACAATATATAACGCAATCAAAGTTTAAACCAAACAATTGGTAACATCATTTAAACCTGGAAACGAGCCCAAACCAAATGGATACCTCCGTAATTATTTTTTTGAAAGATTTCTCATCATGCATTACAAAGTTATTGCAAGGACACAAACAACACTTTGTATTTTTGGAAAAGGAAACAGTATGTGTACATGTATGTTGTTATTATCCCAGCATTTGCTCGTTCTGACCCGGAATTATGATAAATAAAAACACGAACAATGAATATTTTGAATTTTTAAGTCTTCTGTTGTGTTTGAACTACATTTCTTATCAGATGAAGTAAATATAATATGTACATATCACAAGCTTTAATACGCATCCGTCACTTGCATTGCCCTTTTTAAAATGTTAACAGAATTGCAGTCTGTCGAAACTGTTAAGGCTGTTACGATAGAAAAAAAAAACAACATGACTTTATTGTATTACATCGTGATAGAAGTATTTGTTTGGAGTTGTTCTTCAAATATCCTATATTGATAAGATTGAGATGGAACTCTCTTCATAAAAAGATAGCCTGTAAATATTTACCGTTTGAAGATATTCTCTGGCGTGGATATAATCATACATCATTAAAATAAACAAACTTCCACCTACCGAAAACGAAAAGAAAGACCGAATGTTGTGCGATATAAAACAGCGATTTTAATCTTATTAAAGTAGCACTTTTTATCACTAGCCAGATGGTGGTAAGTCTTGTAATAAACTGAAATGACAAACCTTATCAGAAATGGATATGTATATATATTAAGCATGAAACAGATATGTTTTTAACGTCAGAAACAAATAGATAACATGCTAGCAAGAAAGATAACCAGTTTTGTATGCTTTGATTTTTCTTGTAAGATTTGTCAGTAATTTTATTGAAGTGACCAATAGGTAAAAGAATATTCGTATCTGTTTATAAAGCAAACAGTTGAAATATCGAAGATATAAGAAGAAAAAACATTTGCCTATATTTCTGAAGCTTTAAAATAATAAAAAACAGGGAAATTAATAGAACAAAGCACATTTATTAAACACATCTTTCTTTGGCTATTTAAAGCTTATGATTCAAGCATCACTGTTCAGTCATCATTTCTTTTGTATAAACAGCTTCGAATTAATGCGTTTCTCTATGTACTACAATACTTGCGTTAAAACAGGCTAGATCTAGTTTCAATAAACTTTGAAATGCCACTTCGTCTGAAGAATAAAACCATTTTGTTGAGTTCCATTAGGTACGTACTTTCACGAGCTTGCCACCTACATGCCTTTTTTTATCATTCGTTCTGACAAAGACCTGTTCACAGGAACTGCAGGTTGAAAGAATGGAACAAAGAAAAGGGGTATATTTTTAGAATTAAACTTTGTAATATAATATTATCAGGATTATGTCTAGACTCCTATCATTCACATCTTTCCTTGAATATTCAAAATACATTTTAAAACAAAATATGCACAATTTTAGATATAGCGTAGTCTTATAACAACAACATTTAGGAATTAATTTCTTTGCAGGTCTATTTTGCAGCCCAGTAAATTGCTACTTTTTTCTTTACATCCAGTAAAACGTTGACATAATTTGAACCGTTTCGAATAATTTGTTTGAAGTTTAGCGGCAAGATGGGAGCCAGGTAACGATTTGTAATTATTTAAAATAATATATATTATTTTTTTTTTTTTTTTTTTTTTTTTTTTTTTTTTTTTTTTTTTTTTTTTTTTTTTTTTTTTTTTTTTTTTTTTTTTTTTTTTTTTTTTTTTTTTTTTGTTTTTTTTTTTTAAATAAATTATTTTTTTAATTTTTTTTTTTTTTTTTTTTTTTTTTTTTTTTTTTTTTTTTTTTTTTTTTTTGGGGGGGGGGGGGGGGGAGAAAAATATATTTTTTTTTTTTTTTTTTTTTTTTTTTTTTTTTTAATAGGAAATTTTTTTTTTTTTTTTTTTTTTTTTTTTTTTTTGGGGGGGGGTTTTTTTTTTTTTTTTTGTTTTTTTTTTTTTTTTTTTTTTTTTTTTACAAAATTTTTTTTGTTTGTTTTTTTTTTTTAAAAATATGCATAATTTTATTTAATATTTGCTTAGACAATGCTAAATCGGAATAATATTTTTGTCAGGAGATACCGCATGCTTTGTTCTAAACATAGGAGTATTCTTAGTAAATTTGAATTTCAAGTTTTGTTTCGAAGGTCTTTATTGTACTTACAGTAGTCTGTGTCTATTCGTATGTATTATTATTTTAGGCCTCAACGATGTAGTGGTTACGGCATTCCCCCATCCTGTCAGGCCACTTCATTTTCAGTTTTGGCAACACACCATATGTTACGCACAGTGTTACGCACAGCTGTAAATGACCATTGATAACTTTTTTCTGTCTGATATTGTCGAGCGCCGTTATTATAAGTTTCGAAACTTTTGATTAATCCAATTTTATGTACTGTTTAGGTTTCTTTTTACCAGGATCGTATATACATATACATGTATAATATAATAATATAACATAATATAATAAATCTTGTTTACACGTACATGTATGTCGTTGTTTTTTCTTTAGTATATTTGCTTAAATGATAAATGTTTTTGTAATAACGCATACATGTATGTGAAAATTTGATAGTAAGAAATGTTTAGTTCTACGATTAAAAACGTCAACAAATTTCAATAAAATTGCTTGTAGAATGCTGTATTATGCCCTTTGAACTATTTACATTAACTTGATCTCTTTGTGTTTTCTTATGTAATCGTGTTTTGTATACTAAGTGTAGGATTAGGTTTGAAATAGGTAAATATATCTTTATGCAGATTGAAAATTGCTTCATAGCCAAAAACTATAACGCAGGTGAACTGAGTTATTTTCCCCGTGTTCAGTATACTATATATAAAAATACTTCGCATTACGTAAGTGGGTCTGATTGCCTTCGCTGTCGTAGGAGTCAGAAAGTATCTTAATCCACTTTCGGAACAACTTCATGGATTCGTCACCTACAGAATAAATGGATTTTCAGCACGCTAATAAGATTTCCTTGAAGTATGAGGTTTATTTCATTTGTGAAAACATAATTGCTATTTAAATGCTTTTTTGTCGACACAAAATCAGATGGGAACGAGATAAGTTGATTACTTCTCACTTGATTTGTGGGAACTAATTGCAACGAGGCCACAATTATGACTGTTTCTGTGACAGTTTTGTCATGATAACGAGTTTAATGGGATTGTATTGATGAGCCTAACTGAAATTAGACTTTATAAGCGCCAGACGCAGTGTTTTATTTGTTAGAATGTTGCAGTATTTTTTTGGCAGAAAGAAGGAACGTTACATGCATTTTTAGAACTATATTTGTCTATGTTTTATTTATGCTTTAATGAAATATTTGTAGTTTGGGAGATGTCATAATCTGAGGTACTTAATTATGAAAAAATATCCTGAAAATAGGTGACAATTTTCTTACTTTCACATTACTTCTTAAAAAGAATAAATAATAGCCTGCTCTACTTGTTATAACTGTGTTTTGTCTTCTACAGGTACAATCAAAGAAACTAAGGGGAAAAAACAGTGCACACAAGTTTTATGTAATTTAACCCCTTGAAGGATTTCGATTAAACTTAGGTCAACTGTTCACCTCATCAAAACAATGTTCAGAACCCATGGGCATGTCACACTGGCTCAGTGTCAAAGGTGAGGTCAAACATTTGAGTCTTACATTTCCTGTTCGCTCAAGATCTGTTTTGCTATTTTAATGTTTTATTTTAAGGTTGCATTTAAGAAAAACTTTTTGAAGAGGGGTGGGGGGCGGGCGGAGGGGGCAATGCGAGGGTCGGTGTAACTAAAAGTAGATTTCTTTCTTTATTTTACATTTTAAAAATGTCTTTTAAAAATGTCGGGGTTTTGTGATTTGGTCATTTTTGACAGAATTATGGCCCTTTGTTTTTTTTCACATATGTAATTCTTCTGTGCGCAACTCCTTCTACACTTCTCAATGGATTTCAACCAAACTTCCACAGAATTATTGTCACCAAGTGCCCTGGCGCATATTGTCGGGGTTTTGTGTTTTGATCATTTTGACAGAATTATGGGCCTTTGTTTTTTTTCAACATAATGTAAATATATAGAGAAAACTCTTCTGTGTGCAACTCCTACATTTCTCAAGGGATTTCAACCAAACTTTCACAGAACTATAATTGTGAACTAAAGAATTTTGAATATATAATGTTCTGCCCCTGGTCCTCCGTCCGTCCGTTAGAAATTTGGTGTCTCCTTATTTAAGTATACATAAAAGGGAGAATACTCTGTTATTATAAAAGGGAGAATACTCTGTTATTACTGTCTATTTTTAGAATAGATTACCAGTCCTGTATACTTTGGAGTATTCTGTTACAGTAAGAGGAGACCAGCGGTTCAAACCCAACACAGAGCAAGTTTCTTTTTTTTTTTTTTTAATAATTTTTGCCTGAATTATGGCCCTTTGCTTTTTTCCACATATGTTATATGGACAGTAAATATCATGTAAGTGCCCACTTCCCCTACATTTCTCAAGATATTTAAACCAAACATCTTACAGAAATGATGTCATCGAGTGCCATCGTGCATGATTGTCGCAGTATGTGTTTCTGATCAATTTTGCCTGAATTATGGCCCTTTTGCTTTTTTTACCCATGTAAGGATATAGAAGAAGACCTTTGTTTAACTTTTTCACATTATGTATATCTACACTTTAAAAACACATTTGCGCTCGGCCAGCAGACTGGAAAAGTGAAAACCTGGTTTTGTGACAATTTCCTGTCACTTGTTTCGTTTTTCATTCAGGCGCCGAATTTTTCGAATTTCACAGTAACTAGCTGTAACCAGACCTTCTGTATTTCATTTTGTTTTCATTATGGAAGCCATCAGTAGTTATTAGGAGCATTTGTAATCCGGCGACCGTTGTATGTCGTCCAACCACCATTTTATTCAACTATTATTTCCACTGAAGCCACTAGGTCAATGTTGGCCAGGAAGTACAACCAAAGAAGTTCATTCCATGTGGAACGGCAACAAATAGGAACAACTTAATAATCTTCCCCGAAACTATAAGGCCGAGAGCTTAGGTATTTGGTATGTGGCTCTGTCTAGTATACCTCTATTGTTCAAATCGTGCACCATATTTTAGTTTTGCAAATATAGTTCAACGCTTGTGATATCGTTTTGGAGGTAAATTTCAATTTTTAACCTATACAACTTTGACTATAACCTTATTTTCTTGTGAAGCTACTGTCATGGAATTTGGACCCCATGTGTGCAGTTTTATAAACGAGTTTCACTATTGTTGTCTCTACACCTCTTTCACTGATTCCTTCAATTCGGTGTGTTTTACCTGTATTCAAATAACACGTTGCCTTTATATAGGCTTCAAAAGCTCACAATCGCGATACGTCTTATTAATTTTCTGTTGTTACCCTTGTGCAAGGACTAATGGTACATGGTGATCGATATAAGATCGTTAAAGCCATCTGGTCGCGCAGTTACAATCTGTCATCATAGACCTCTTATTTAGGTAAATGTAGCTCTCCAATTTCAACAAACAACGTCCATTTTTTTGTACTTACTGTACACAGTCCTAAGCAATGGCCTTTGCTATGGTAGCGGTTCTCTGTATTCTTATCACATTTCTCTTTAAATATGTTTGAAGTTTCCATTGTTGTGCACAATTTAAGGACGAACAATTGCTTCATGTACTTTTACAAACATGCATATGTACATGTTTGAATGACTGTTCAAGCCAGACCCAATTAAATTAAAATATATTAAATTATCTCTGTTGTCGAAGAAAAACACAATTACCTTGCTTGTTCGGAGACAAAATCAGTTAAGGGAATTTGCTTCAAGCTTGTTTTCTATCGTGGTAACTGACAGATTTGTAATATAGAAGTCTTATCCTGAGCTTATTTTTTATCTTTAAGTTAATAATGAGCTAATTGCAACTTATGTCACAAATAGCGACCACTTGTGCGGGGTTAAACACTCGCTTCAAAAGTGTTTCAGATATTAACCCGCTATTTGGAAGGGCCTGTACTGGACGTCCATATCAACAAAAAATGCCTACGTTAAATGTTAAGGTGTATAGCAGGACTTGAACCCAAGTACCTTAACCAATGATAAAGAATAGTGTCAGCATTAAAAGGGCGTTTAGCATTTCTCCTTCTGTGGCCTATGAATGGAAATGTTACGATTTAAGTATTTACGACAAGCTGCTTATTTAAACCCTTGTTAAGTTTATTTACATTTTAAATGGGGATAATGTTGAAAACTTCCCTTGGTATCATCGTAACTGACAGATTTGCCATTAGCAACTCTAATATTTGTCTTAATTCCATTTTATAAATAGGATATTTGTGACTTTTGTCAGACTATATAAATATTGTCTGAATGACTAAAATGACTGGTGGGTAGCATTTTATGCTGTCTAGCCTTTAGATAACTGTGATCTGAAATTTTATACTTGAGATAGCTGTTACAAGAACATTTACTACTAAAAGACTATTCAAGAGTACGAGGACTATTCAAAATGGAGGCACATTTCTTGAAATCCACGGTGAACTTTTCGTCCGTCAGTCAGAAATGAATAGCCTTGTCCAATAGCTACACACCAATATTGCAATGCTAATGCACATTTAGTACACAGGGAATCATTTGATAAGATGTTAAAATATTGGGAAGACAAGTTGTGAAAATGAATGAAAAATGTGCTAACATAATATTCTTTTTAAAAGTGACTTTGTCTGCAAACCTATGTTTTCAAATAACGTACACAGATGTGTTAAAAAAAGCAATGATGTAGGATCTGGAAAAGATACATGGACATTTGGACGTCAGAGGTCACCACAGACAATGTCAAAAACTGCCCTTGATTTAATACAACCAGTTGCTGATGAGGTACATTGTACATGTATTTCTCAATCGATGGCTCATTTTATTCTATGTCACATCACAATCTAAGTTTAGAAAATTGCTACACTTTTTTTGTGTAAAAGGAAGACTGTGATTAATTAAAGTACGCCTCTTCGCACATAGTGTATTTTTGGTGACATTTTTAAAAGCAATTTTCGGTAGCGTGCATTTAAAGTGTAAACTAATGATATGCCGCATTAATATTTGAAGTTGGTGCTTAAATTAAAGAAATACTAATAAATTATTCCTATGATCCCTTTTGTTTTTGGTTTTTGTTGGGGATGGGAGGGAAGCAACATCCGACAATCTTATTTCTTAGATTGACTTCCCAGTCAAAATGGAAAATGGAAAGTTATTATTTCTACTGTAGCTGGAAAAGTTTGTTGTATTGGGTAAAAGTTATTTCCTCTACCCTTTCACACATATTTCAGCTGGAAGTTTACTTTAGTGATTAATGTCCAACCAGAAACTGTTAAAGATGTTTCTAACCATCGACCATATGAAATGTTTTACAGGTAATGAAATCTGCAACATTAATTACAACATGTTTGAACAGTAGTCGAATACCTTCTGTGACTAAAGGATCAATAAGTGCAAAGAAGGTTTTTTTATACTGTATCTTTTACTTGTGAATGCATGTGAAATCAAACTCCAATTACAAAGGGCAATATCGGCAGAAGGAAGTGCATGTATCTTTATGTAATACTAAAAGAACTGAAAAAATAGTGGTGTACAAGACGCCTTAAGACTGATTTCAAACATATTGAACTTCATAATAATCCACCTTCATGATTGTAAGAAAAAGTCACGGTTTACCCTGTCCCCTATATTTTTCATGATTTGGCAGCCTGAATCTCTTTAATTCAACTTTGAAGGTATTTTCCGCTGTTTTTTGCTCGGATCAGCTAAATTAAAGTATTACCCACACCAGCTTATAATGAATAATATATAATAACAATAATGTACTTTGATTCTTAATGTGAATAAATAAATGTGTTAATGAACTTAAGTTTCTAGTACATGTAATAAGCAACTATTAGTATTAGAAAGTTGATTATTTGAAGGATTAAAATGACAAACACTATGAAAGATGGCGTTACACCCGAGGACTTCGATTTTATCAAGTTATCTCAGAAAGTTTACTTGTATTCCTTTGCTCAAACACAATTTGATTTTTATTATGTTGTCTGACACATTTTTAGCTCGTCTGATTTTTGAAAAAAATGACGAGCTATTGTCGTCACTTGATTGTCGTCGTCGTCGTCTTCGTCTTCGTCGTTGTCGTGGGCGTTGGTTAAGTTTTGCGTTTAGGTCACTTACATGGAAACTATCAAAGCTATCACTTTGAAACTTGGACAGCTTGTTCATCTAATATCCTTCTTCACATTGTATGCTAAAGATGCTGAGTCTGACCTGTTTTTTTGGGTAAAAAACATGAATTTTGATTGATTTTGGTTGATTTTGAGAATTGGACATAGCTTCTTCAATTTTTGTTAGATTGATTTCAAATTTTTCACAAACAATAAATGGTTAATGTACTTCAACATATCAAATGGGGTTTTGAGTTTTACATTAGGGGGGGGATATTTTAATATTTTTGGACTTTGTAGTTTTTAGCTAGTCTGATTTTTTAAGTTTTGCGTTTAGGTCAGTTACATGCAAACTATCAAAGCTATCACTTTGAAAGTTGGAATACCTGTTCACTATCAAATGTACAATAGAATGAAGGAAGAGTTTTACAAGTTACATAACCCTGTCATGTATTTTGACTGGGTATTGCCCCTTCTTAACTTAGAAAGTTTCACACACACAATATTTTTGTAATAGTGAACATAATGCAACCAAACTTAGTGTATAGGAAGTATTTATGAATATTTTTTAAATTGGATTGTGTTTTGGGGCTGCTGGGGTCAAGGTCACTGTTACTAAAAATAGGAAAACCGTAATATATTCAATATCTTTAGTTACAGTTGACATAATGTAACCAACTTTCGTTTGTAGTAAGTATTTAAGAAGATCTTTAATGGGGTTGTGTTTTGGGGCTCCTGGGGTCATTGTCAAGGTCACTGTAACTAAAAATAGAAAAACAATAATATGTTCAATATTTTTAGTTACAATTGACATAACTTAACTAAATTACTAAGTGTGTAATATATATAAATGAAGACTTTTATTGGGATTGTGTTTGGGGCTCATGGAGTCAAAGCTCAGGATTTTTTTCTAAAAATAGAAAAATGGGAAAACACAATATCTTTAGTTGCAGTTGAATAATTGTGACCAAACTTATGTCTAGTAATTATTATGAAAACCTTTTGTGGGATTGTGTTTCGGGGTCAAGGACACTGTTACTTTAAAAAAATGGTAATAAATAAACTGTACAAGGATAAAATCAGACGAGCGTCAGGCACCCGTAGGCGGTGCTCTTGTCAAATTTGAAGATAACTTTAGGATTGATTGTCAACAGTTATGTAGTGATCAAATTCCCGAGAAGTGTATACAGCCGTCCGACTGGTATATAGGCGAAGCAAAGACTACACTGGACGTAAAATAAGAATGAGTGTTCAGCAAGGGAAAACATTATTTTTCATACTATAAATCCATGTCGAAATACTTATCACGTCAGCTCACCTTGCACAAAGTGCAATGGTGAAGTTTTGGAAACACACCGCCCGGCTTTCGTCGTACGGGTAGGTCGTCGGTCAACCATTTTCTTCAAACGACATCTCCTTTGAAACCACTTGCCATGTTGATAAACCTTGAAAAACATTTCTTCTCCCAAACTGCAAGGCCCGGAGCTAAGACTTTTGTCGTGTAACAGTGTCTGGTAAACCTCTAGAATGATAAAAGCGTGATCCATAGTCAACATTTGCTCCGCCTAAGGGTTTACCTGATTTATTTAGACTTCTAAGGAAAGACTTTTAGAAGTTTCTACTTTCACTTTGTATTTTTTTTTACTGTTGTTGACCTTATGTTACGAGCGATTGTAACTAGGCGAGTGATATATTCCTTGAAATATTTCTTAGTAAATCTGATCTTAATCGATTTGCTTTTACGAAGGAGTATCTCCTACCG
The DNA here is from genome assembly GCA_022818135.1 of Saxidomus purpurata. NCBI lineage: Eukaryota > Metazoa > Mollusca > Bivalvia > Venerida > Veneridae > Saxidomus > Saxidomus purpurata. Next base: position 16,199,394 of record JAFMSR010000010.1, read on the forward strand.
TGTATTTAGCATCATAGAAAGGATTCAGTTATTAAATTCTTGTTATAATCAAACACCTTTCTCTTCAGCTCTTTGATAGCATTCTCATAGAATATTCACGACATCTACCTCTGACTCTGCTTCGATCGGCATGACTCTGCTTCGATCGGCAATATTTCTTTGATAATCCTACCGGGGAATGGGAAATAGTCTTATTGATTTATAGTGGTTTAAAGCTATTAAACTGTCTTCTCAATATCTAAAGAATTTGTAAGTCGACTATCACCAAAGTGTTTTCTCTTTTAAAAAATATTTCTCGTTCGTCGTAATTAAGAGAGGCATGTCGGTCCCGTCAAAACAGTTTAGGCGCACATTTTTTGTTTAAATTCATTAATAATGCTTTCCCGTAAATATGTTTTAGACTTTGTATAAGTAGCGCAGAGTAACAATATATGCAACAATATTTTTAATGATTGGCCTAAAATAATGAATACCGGTCAGAAGACTACCTTGGTCACTTGGTAAACCATTCTGGTGCCTAAAGTCACTAAACCGTGTATTGCACCGTACCACGTAGAGAAAGTAATAAAAAGCAAAAAACTCGTGCAGAATAATGATGACAAGTGTGTCTACACAAAGGGTCAAACTACTTGATACTCTAGGTACCGGTATATACAAATGTATATCGTTTCTGCTATTTACATTGAATTTTAAGTTCTTGTGATCATGGTACGACTGACAAAAGTTCAGATGGGTTAGGCTATTACATTGTTAATGCAAGGTCAGAGGTAACAACAGGTTGCTATGCAGTTCAGTGTGAATGCTTCCACATATAACCTGTTGTCCGTCGTTCCAGATAAACTGGAAGGGTTTCCGACTGACTTCGATCGGGACGAGACAGCCACTTTTACTTTGCGATATTGTCGAGTACCGTCAAATGTGCTTCAATTACTAATGAATTATTGGTCAAAATGTAATGACATTTGGATAGTTTGTTGATTGCAGACGGGATTTTTTTATATGCGTATAAATTATTGTATATTATCAAACACATCACTAAAAATCACCTCAAATGTTTACTCTGTGTTTCTTTATCCTTTCAGTACATGTTGAATGTTACATAATTATCAATCTGTCATCACAAATAACATTTCTGTCGCAATAAGTTTGAGGCCAGATTACAAATTGACTGGACTATCTCAGTACACTGTTAAATGAGGACATACGTGAGACTAATTTATTCCAGTCACTTAACCTTAAGTTACCTGTACAATGAGGGTTTAAATTACGTCAATGGAATTTTGACAGTGAATTTAACTTGGACTTCCATTCTTATATTTCGAGTGCAAGATATTTCAGTGTTTATCTATGTCAAACAAGTTTAACTATTCTTAATACATACCAAAATTGATTGACAAATTAATTCATCTACAATAAATGAATTTCGAGCTCGTTAACGAGATCTCCCTTTAAGTTAATGAGGAATAAAACCTTGAGTCTTTTTTTGTCGGATTAAAGTCATGAGGGAGTGTCAAAAGCTGATCATTTCTCCTTATGCTGGCGTTGCTGTCGTTTTTATGAAAATGTTGTCATGATAATGAGTAGAAATAAGGAGCTTTGTTAACATTGATTCAGCCTGTGATGAGAAATTCTTTTCATGGTAACGTTATTACATTATTTTTAGTCAGAAAGGTGCAGTTCGTCAAATTTCTATTCGAAAATAGAGATACATGGTGTATTAGAACATTTTCTTTGAATAAAAATGTAAATGTACTGGTCAGAAGGACAGCTGTAGTACATGTTCCTTTTTCTGTACTTCCTAACTAAACAAAAATATAAGGCACGACTTTTGCATAACTTCATTGGGATGGAAGAATTTGACAAAGTTCTACTTTTGAATGGAAAGAATGCCATACCTTTAGCTAAACACTCAATCCTATGAGAGGAAACTTCATCTTATAACTTACACCACTCCCTTTATAAGATGTATAACCTTTGGTCCCTTAATAATAGCTGGATCGCCTGACCTGCATGAATGACTTGCAGTCAGAGATGGTTCCTTTGCTCTATCTGTGTACAATAGTACGCAAGTCTGACCTTTTCTATTAAACTCATTTTATGTCTGGAAATAGAATTTTAGTTTTCTTCTTACAACTTTTCAAACCATTAAAGAGATGGTCTACTAGCTCTATATAGCTTTTCAAACTTTCAAAAGCTTCTGTTTGCATTTGTTCACTGCTTTATTAGAAGAAACGGGTAACAAGATGACAACATTTGCTTTTTAACTGTTCCATAAGATACAAATGTAACATAATAAAACATTTATTTATAAAACTTAATACTACCTTATTCAGGAATAAGGCCTTAATGCGATCGAGGCTGAATATGTGCTGAATATGTTTTATTTCCCTTTTGGTCATGACACTTGAGGACTCATGTCTTTTGAAGTACATTATGTAGCAATTTTCGTCTTAATTGTATATCACTATATAAATAAATGCTTTATTGGCGACTTCCTCACTTTTAATTAATCCTGTCTAAGCATGTTTTATGCTGTATTTCTCCAGCTGTTTTCATCGCTGTGATTTGATTTTGTTTATTGGTGAGACTTTATGATAAGTGCCTTGAGTAACATGTCTTATTTTCGAATATGACAGTGAATTGTATCACAGTTGCCTTGTTTCTTCCTAGTATGATGCATATACTGTAGCATATCTTATTACCTATATAATTCATTTAGTGATTAAATTTGTTTTATGCTTGATAAAGTTTAAAAAGAAATATCGTTTAATAAGAAAAGTTGGACCTGTCAGTTGCATTTTATCTTGGTGTCATCTCCTTCAAGAAGCGTCGAAAAATAAAACGATTCCGTATATGCATTTTGGCAAGACGTTCATTATACAACTGGAACAGAGCTGTGCTTACTGTCTGCTACTTTAATTGATTTGAGGCGTGTGTGTATGTAATTCCTTTGTCCGGCTTAATTAATCGCATTCGTTATTTGAGTACATGATGATTTTCTGTCAAGTTCAAGTGATTCATTATAATTGAGTTTATAGAAGAATTTAGCCTAACAGAAATTGGAACTTCTTTTTAGTTGATGAGGTAATGTCTCTGGTAGTCAGAGTAATATTTGGACCATAATTTTTGTTGAAACAATAGTTTCGTCCGATTCCATGTCTGCTGAACTCTGGAAATGCTTTAATCATGAAAAGGAAAAAAATGGTGATTACTTTGGACTAATTGTTATTCGATAATCAGAATTACTTAACGAATTAATATAAATGCAGTTCTTTCGCCAGGAAAGGCACTCATGTATTAAAAGAAGATACTTTAGAAAGTTGCATAAAACGATAATAAACTGGAAAATTTACTAACCTGAAAGAATATCTCCTTGTTATTTAGTCAAACTTGCCCCGAAGTGTTCTTAGTGATGTTTTATGGTCGTTTAATATCCGTAGGCATTCGTCACCTGTTGTATGTTGTCAGTTGTTCGTTGTCGGTCGTAAAAGTATTTACATCGACATCTTTTGTAATAACACAACTTCAGCCAATCCCATAAAAACATTCATTAAAATGATACTGCATGCCGGCGTCAAACATTGGTTTCCGTTCAATAACTTTAGTTAAGAGCGACCAATTGCAATGAAACTTGGTTGTGTAGGCAGCATGCGTGGAGAGGCAGCTTGGCCTTACATTTGGGATTACTAGGGTCAAGGTCAAGGTCACTGTTACTAAAAAAAGGAAAAACGGCTTCCGCTCAAAAACTCCATTTAGGGGTGACCAATTGCAATGAAACTCGGTGTGTAGGTAGCTTGCGTAGAGAGAAAGCTTGGGATTCCATCTGGGGCCACTAGAATCCAGGTCAAAGGCACTGTTACTAAAAATAATAAAATGGTTTCCGCTCAATTTCTTGTGTAAGGAGTGACCAATTGTAATGAAACTTGGTGTAAAGGTAGCTTGCGTGGAGAGTAAGTTTGGTGTCACTAGGGGCAAGGTCAAGGTCACTGTTACTTCACAGTCTATTAATTTTCAAAATACAAAAATGTATAATTTAAATTTGCTTTGTTTCGTCTTTCACTGTATTGTTACAAACGCTGCAGTCCCGCGAAAACATTAATTTGTATCTTCCTGAGTTTTGCTTCAAATATACTCAATCAAAGTAAACGTGATTTTGTGCATTCGGATATATAAACATCTATTTGAACTATTAATTTAGTTTGGTGACCACAATTTGGTGGTACAACAATAAGCCATGCATTCCCCATTTACTTATTGTTCTGTTTGATTTGTTGTTTACCCGTTGGCAATAGTATGTTCTCAATATTTCTTAAGTGATAATTATCTAAAGTATGGCAAAAACAACATTGTTAGTTGAAATGCGTTTCGATTATTTAACTGGCGTTCGATCGACATGCTTGTCATTTTGGCGGTTCGGTGTTTGTTCATTTTTGCAAGCGTCCGTCCGTCCCTCCGGACTGGGATCAAATATCCTAGGTTCGGATTAACATGTCTTGACTGTAAAATCCTTATGCATTGCAGGATTTTAAAATGATTTGGCACAAGTTTACTAAAATACGAGGCCGAATACATATAACTAGAATATCGTGAGCTGTAACTTATAAAACGAGTTTGAATATAAGGAAAACTCATGGGTGTAGTGTTACATGGCGGTTTGTACCCGGTATATGGAACTATGATCAATATGGGTCTTACTAAATGTCCCCCAGGGTATCAGATTGTTATATGTGTGTTGAAATTAAATTAATTACAAATACTTTTAGAAGTTATTTCAGCATAAACACTTGCTGTCACATATTCTGTTTAGTCCAGGAACCAAAATGTGTGCGTACACTTATTTTATCTAGCGAATTGCAATACGTACAATAAAGAAAACGGAAAACTCTGTAGACGATGAACGGTTGAATATCAACTTTGGTTTGAAAAAATTATGATGAACAAAAAGAATCATTTCTATGCTAAACGTAAAAGAACACCTGCATGCAAACTATTGGAAACGTTGTCATTTGTGAACTCGTGTCAAAGCGATGTTTATATTCGCAACCATGAATTTTCATCTTGTTATTTTTCGTGCTTTAAGTTGATAACTCAGAAGCAGAAAGAACGTCTCCACAAACTGCACAAGGTGATTTAAACATGCAGTGGGATAAAACACAATGATAAAAAAAAACAATCACTTATCTATTTTCGTTTTCATGAATTTCCTACATTTTAGTCCGTCTAACTTTAAGACCTGACTAATCTATCTAACCGGAACACGTTCAAACCCTTGAATTTACGTTTAAGAATCTTCGATAGAGATTAACGTAGTACAATGTACACGCCTAATGGACACCATTTCAAACTTTGATAAACTTCGTGTGCAAATTTTAAAGACATTAACAGATTAGTGTGCAGAGTTTAAAGACATTAAGATATTATTTCGATGTTTTGCTGCCATACCCCACTTCAGAAATATTGGCTTTATTCAATATTACACAGAAAAGTTAAAGTTAGGTATGTCCGCAAGTATTTATGTTTTTGTTCTATGTTCCAGAATGTATGACAAGCAATGCAGCAATACACGGGTAACAAAAACATGAAATAATGCAAACAATAGGGGATGCAATTTACCTAATTTTGCCTAGAAACATGTAACACAAAAAATTACAAATGTATAGCAAAATATTCAGAGAAGGAGTATCACTACTGATTATGGAACTTTTATAAATAATATTATGTGAACTGGAATATAAGAAAAAATTATAGTAATTTACCGTCTGTCTTTTTTGAGATATTTATCTTTTGAAAATGAGCGAGGCCATTTTAGCTCGTCTGATTTTTAAAAAAATGACGAGCCATTGTCATCACTTGATTGTCCGCGTCGTCGTCGTCGTCGTTGGGCGTCGGCTTTGGTTAAGATTTGCGTTTAGGTCACCTACATGTAAACTACCAAAGCTATCACTTGGAAAACTTGTACATCTAATTCCCTTTTTCACATTGTTTACTAAAGATGCTGAGTGTGACCTGTTATTTTAGGTAAAAACATGAATTTCGATGGATTTTGGTCGATTTTGAGAATTGGAAATACTTTTTTCATTTCTTGTTAGATTGAATTCAAGTTTTCACAAACAAACACCGGTAATAGAATATGTACTTCAACATAATCAGATGGGATTTTGAGTGATGCATGGGGGGGAGGTGGTACTTTAGTAATTTTGGACTTTGTCGTTTTTAGCTAGTCTGATTTTTTAAAGTTTTGCATAAAGGTCACTTGCATGCAAACTATCAAAGCTATCATTTTGAAACTTAGAATACCTGCTCACTATCAAATGTCATTAGAATGAAGGAAGAGTTTTAGAAGTTACATAACCCAGTCATGTATTTTGACTGGATTATTGTCCCTTCTTAACTTGAAAGTTTCACACTCACACACTTTGTTTGTAACAGAGAACATAATGCAACCAAACTTAGTGTATAAGACATATTTATTTTTTTTTTTTTTTTTTTTTTTTTTTTTTTTTTGTTTTTTTTTTTTTTTTTTTTTTTTTGTTTTTTTTTTTTTTTTTTTTTTTTTTTTTTTTTTTTTTTTTTTTTTTTTTTTTTTTTTTTTTTTTTTTTTTTGTTTTTTTTTTGGGGTTTGTTTTTGTGTTTTTGTGGGCAAGGTCAAGGTCACTGTAACTAAAAATAGAAAAACAGTAATTTATTAGATATCTTTAGTTAAGGATTTTTTTCTAAAAATAGAAAATGGGAAAAATACAATATCTTTAGCTGCAATTGATTATTGTGACTTACCTAAGTGTCTTATAATTATTTATGAAAACCTTTTGTTGGATTTTTTTCTGTGTCAAGGTCAAGGACACTGTTACTTAAAAAAAGTAATACAAAAACTGTAAACGGATTAAATAAGACGAGCGTCCGGCACCCGCAGGTGGTGCTCTTGTAGCTTTTCAAGTAATTGTACAGCATGATAAAATAACGGAATATACAATCTTGCAAATTGACAAAACGTTCCACGTATTTCAATCTAATTTAATTAAAGCAATGTCGCCCACGGAGATGGAACCTAGAACCTCTTGATCTAAAAGCGGACGCTCTTCCGCTGCGCCACAGTTCAAAATGTGCATAACTTTAAAATCAAAAGTATTCCTTATGGTCATAAAACTGGACTTTTTCATGAAGTTCATTCAGTGATGTAAGTTGTATTCGGTTCGAAGACAAAGGTAGTTTACACTAACTGAAACACAAAAAGCTATTGTTATTTATTTTATTTTATTTTTAAATACAAACAACTGTCGTGTATATCTATATTTTCTTTTTAGCTCACCTGGCTACGCCAGGGTGAGCTTTTCTGATCGATGATTGTCCGTCGTCCGTCAACATTTTGATTCAAATGACATCTCCTCTGAAACCTCTAGGCCAATGTTGATAAAACTATGCAGGAATGTTCCTTGCATGAAGCTCTACCAAAATTGTTCAAAGAATTCCATTCCATGCAGAACTCTGGTTGCTATGGCAACAAATAGGAAAAACTTTAAAAATCTTCTTCTCTGAAACCACAAGGCCTAGAGCTTAGATATTTGGCATGTAGCATTGTCTAGTGGACTTCTACCAAGATTGTTCAAATTATGACCCCCGGGTCAAACTTGACCCCGCGCAGGTGGGCCCTTAGTTTTTGCATAGGCATATATAGTAAAAACTTAAAAAATCTTCTTCTCTGAAACCACAAGGCCTAGAGCTAAGGTATTTGGCATCTAGCATTGTCTAGTAGACCTCTACCAAGATTGTTCAAATTATGACCCCCGGGTCAAAATTGACCCCGCACCGGGGGTCACTTAGTTTTGCATAGGAATATATCGGAAAAAATTAAAAAATCTTCTTCTCTGAAACCACAAGGCCTAGAGCTTAGATATTTGGCATGTAGCATTTGCTATTGGACCTCTACCAAGATTGTTCAAATTATGAGCCCGGGATCAAAATTGACCCTGCACCGGGGGTCACTTAGTTTTACATAGGATTATATAGTAAAAACTTTAAAATTCTTCTTCTTTGAAACCACAAGGCCTAGAGCTTAGATATTTAGCATGTATAATTGGCTAGTGGACCTCTTCCAAGATTGTTCAAATTATGACCCCTGGTCAAAATTGACGCCCCGGGGGGTCACTTAGTTTTGCATAGGAATATATAGTAAAAACTTAAAAAATCTTCTTCTCTGAAACCACAAGGCATAGAGCTTAGATATTTGGCATGTAGCATGGGCTAGTGGACCTCTACCAAGATTGTTCAAATTATGAGCCCCGGATCAAAATTCCCCGGACCGGGGTCAGGGGTCACTTAGTTTTACATAGGCTTATATAGTAGTAAAACTTAAAAAATCTTCTTCTCTGAAACCACAAGGCCTAGAGCTTAGATATTTGGCATAGAGCATTGGCTAGTGGACCTCTTTAAAGTTTGTTCAAATTATGCGGGGGGGGGGATTTGTTTTGGGGGGGGCCTATTGTTATTTATTTTATTTTATTTTTAAATACAAACAACTGTCGTGTATATCTATATTTTCATCTTGGCCCTCTTGTTATCTTATTGAAGCTTTCAGGGTCACCATAAAACTTTACTTTATAACAAACTGGTTATATCTGTAGTTTTGAAGAGGAGGTAAGCGATTCATTAACGTGAGCTTAGGTGTGCTAATGTAGCCATGGAATTAAAATATGTAAATTAAGAAAAGACTGGTACATAAAAATAGTAAACTTTTTTTGTCCAGACATCGATGTTTTACAGGACAAAACTGTGAAAAGGATCTGAAAGCAATATCTTTTTCATTAGTGCTGTTCGGTAAAACAATACTGGTAATGAATATTCTTTATTATGTATGGTTGCAAGTCACGGAAAATGGACATTTCCTGGGGATCTTACTAGATTTAAGGGATTGCTTTGGAATAGAAAATAGAGAAAAGTGTGAAAGAGTGAAGATAATTATATGAGTTGTATAGCAGAATCATGAGATTTGGTTGATTAGAGCTTCATGTCCTTATGTCCATATTCGTGCAGAATTTAAACACCGAGGGATGCATTTATGTGCTGAAGTGAAAAGAAATTCTATTTAATTCCAAAACAGCCATTCAGGAGGTTGGAAGAATACTAGTGTTTGAACTGTCTGGTTTCTTAGAAAATGGATTTATTAAATACAGTGCATAGGATGTTGTTAAGTGCTATCATAGAGACTAATGTATGATGCATTTGATGTTTACAATATACCAAAGAAAGAAGTAAACAATGAATACATAAATAGGTAATATAAAAAATCTATTACAATTGATAATGCTATCTGTCCCAAGACTTTTGCTGTTGTGCTATTAATCTATGTTTGAGTAGGAAATCCACGAGACAAGGTGTACTGTGAAATTCAAAGACTTAGTTTTGATCTCAATTGTTGCTGTAGATATTTCTAGGAAGCATTTGCTTCTACTTGAAAATCATACAATTAAAATCTAAATACAGTAACAAAATCATCCATACGATTTATAAACCATTAATCTCCGCCTCGTCTCTGTCTTAATAAAGAACAAATATTATTTTCTACTTTTTGTTCTTTTAAGGCGATATAATTCGCATTACAAGGTGATGTCTCTCTACGATAAAGGTTAAAAAATTAAAAATTAAATGCATTATACATGAATCATTATTAGTTTTATTTATTTTCACTCCGCCTGTTATAGATTATCAATTCGAATAAGTTTCTAAATCTCTTTGATATTCATTTAAATTACAAACCTATAAACCTGTCAAAACAAAACCTAGAGAATTTGTCATCAATTATATAAGTTAATCTAAATGCATTATACTTGAAACCAGTATAATTTACCACTACTATATAGCAATACATACTTGAATGTCACAAAACCTACTTCACACCTGTTTTTCTTTAACATATGTGTTTGTGGAGCCGATCTGGTAATTTTCGAAACGCTTGGTTGTTGTTTGTAGAATTTAGCCTTACTAATGAAGCCACACTTTCTGTGGTCATGTTTGTTGTATGAGTCTCAAACGACAAATCCTCCTTTCCGTTTCGGTAGGCAATCAAACCCCCTATCCATTTTCAAAATCCTCCTATGAATTACTATGAACACGTTTTATTGTTAACACACAACTTTTATAGCTTTTTAAGTTAAAGTGTAACTTCGATCGACAAAAATTAATTGTTTTGTTAGATCACCTGGCTGTGCCAGGGTGAGCTGTTCTAATGGATTAATGTCCGCCGTCCGTCATTATTTTGGTTCAACCAATATCTCTTCTGTAACCACTTGGCCAATGTAAATAAAACTATGGAGGAATGTTTCTTGCATGAAGCTGTACCAAAATTATTCAAAGAATTCCATTCCATGCAAAACTCTAGTTGCTATGACAGTTTCTCTGAAACTACAAGGCCTAGAGCTTAGATATTTGGACCTCTACCAAAATTGTTTAAAAGTATGAGCCCCCCCCCCCGCCCGGTGGTCACTTGGTTTGACATAGGCTTATATAGGAAAAAACTTTAAAAATCTTCTTCTCCGAAACCACAAGGCCTAGAGCTGAGATATTTGGCATGAATCATTGTCTAGTGGATCTCTACCAAGAATGTTCAAATAATGAGCCCGGGGTCAAAATTTACTCCCCTAGGTGTCACTTTGCTTTTAATAGGCTATATAGGAACATCTTCTTCTCAGAAACCACAAGGCCTAGAGCTTAGATATTTACTAGTAGACCTCTACCAAGATTTTTAAAATTATGAGCCCAAGGTCAAATTTGACCCCTCCCGGGGGTCATTTGGTTTTACATAGGCTTATATAGGAAAAACTTTAAAACAAAATCTTTTCTGAAACCACGAGGCCTAGAGCTGAGACATTTGGCATGTAGCATTGCCTCATGGACCTCTACCAAATTGATTCAAATCATGACCCCTGGGTCAAAATCGACCCAACCCGGGGTCTTTTGATTTTACATAGGAATCACTTTAAACGTCTTCTTCTCTGAAACAACAAGGCCTTAAACTTATATTTTAGCATGTACCATTGCCTTTTGGACCTTTACCTATATTGTTCAAATCATGACCCCCGGTTGAAAATTAACCCTTCCCGGGAGGGGGTGTCACTTGATTTCGCATAGGCTTATAGAGTGGACCTCTATGAATTATGTTAAAGTCATGACCCCTTATATTATTTGCAATTGCGGTACAGGTGAGCAATATAGGGCCATCTTGTCCCTCCTGTTTCTAACATAGTCCATGGTTTATTTCTCTATGAGGTTTCGTTGCTTTTAGTCTGTCTTCTGTTGCAAAATCGTGCGCTCAACTTGTAAACAAATATGACTGAATTTCTCTTTCGTTATTTATAGTCCGCAGTTTCGATAACATCTATGTTAGTCATATGCTTGCGTCACGCATAAGAGCAATCTCTTGTAAAGCAGAAACGGAAATGCTTTCATTTTTTTCTAAAATTGTGACTGATTTATGCTCATTTGTTGAAGGCAACGGATTGTAGGATTCACTCACGTTCAGTGAATATGTCAACACTTCATGTTACTGATGCTGGTTCTTCTAAATATTTAAAATATCAAAGTTAACAGACAAATTGTTTTCTTGTAGAATTGAGAATTAATTAGATAAACTTAGAAAAAAACCTGAATAAATGCAGACAAATTAATGACATGTTAGATGAATTATAATGATTGTTATTTGTGTGAAGCTTTTAATTGGAAAATATTCATGAAGATTTCTTTATCTGTGTAATTCTTTCAAACAGGAACTGTTGATGTGTATCTGCAAATATTGTGTTGACATTGTTGTTTATTTTTAATCTTATGTATGCAGAGCACATCATGTCTTTAAAATCAGCAGAAGTCTGCTACACTTAAAAAATAGCCTTGAAAGATAAACATAAAAAACTGTCCTACAATTCAAAGCAGCATAAGCCATTTGACGTCAGCGTTTATTATATAATCGCTTACGAAGATAATCGCAGAAGCAAAGGTAGAAGCCAGCGTCCGTTATTAAAGTCGCAGACGTAGATTGTATATAATTTTAGTCGCTGTATGATATGCCTTTGATTGTACTTTGAAAACCACAAAACCATACATTTCTCTTACATCTTACTGCACATAGTGTATTTTTGGTGACAGTTTTATAAAAGCAATGTTCGGTTGTTGTGTATTTAAATGTGTTAAATTAATGATAATACCGCATTAGTATTTGAAGTTGGTGCTTTAGAAATAAAAAAAAATCGGACTAATCAAATAATAGTTCCTTTCTTCACAGTGACCTCCCTTGTGTTTTTGTTGTTGCTGGTAGAGATTTCGGCAGTGGAAGGGAAGCAACTCCTGCATGCAGTTGGGTACTTTTAAAGACTCTCTCAGTCAGAATAGGAAAAGTGATATTTGGAAAGTTATTATGTCTTACTGGTAGCAGGAAGAGTTTGATGTATTGGGTTAAAAGCTTTTATTTTCTCCATCTTTTTTACACACTCTTATTTTAGGTGGATATTTTCTTGAAAAAATGTGCATAATTTCACTTTAAGTCAGAAGGAAGGAAACTTTTTAACCGATTGGATTGCACTTCACAAAACAGATATCGGCAGTAATGAATATTTTATCATTTGTGCTATAAGTTTTGCAAAAACAGTAACAAATATGTTTTATTAAAATAATGAGAATGAATGATACTGGTAGGCCGGGACGATTATTTGATTTTTTTCCGTCAAATGCATGCACACTTGATAAACGGTATGATTGTCAGTTAGTTCACAGTCCTCATACTTTTCAAAGACACGGTTGATTATCACATTGAATAGAGCTGAATATTTCCGAGTTTTTTTTTAGTGATAGATAATTGTTAGTAATTTTACAAAGTCGTATTTAAATTTACTTTGTTTCGTCATTTTGTCTTGTTATAAATTGGGAGGAGGGAGACATATTGCCTTTGGTCGAGTTGTCTGTCCGTCCGTCCGTCATTCACACATCGTGTTAGCTACATTTCTCTAGAACCCCTTGAATGATTTAAGAATAACTCACCACAAATGTTCAGCATATCTAGATGATGTTCAGAGCACACGTTACAACCAAATTAGTTCAAGGTCAAGGTAACAATTAGATATCAAAGGTCATATATGTGTATTTCGTGTCCGCTCCATATCTCTTGAAACCTTTGAAGGATTTAAGAATAACTCACCACAAATGTTCATCATATTGAGACGATGTGCAGAGCGCATGTTACAACCACCTGGGTTCAATGTCATGGTCACTGTTACAAAAGATATAAAAATGGTTTCTGCTTATTCACACGAGTTAGGAGTGATACAGTGCGATGAAACTTGATGCGTAGGTAGCTTGGGATTGCATTGCGGGTCACAAAGTTCCTAAGATATAGTTTGTTTTATTTATTTAAAAAAATATTTGTTTCAGATGTAAAGGTCACTGTTACAATAAAGAACATTAATTTTTGTTTTTATTTGTTTGTTTTTTCGTGTGTGTGTGGGGGGGGGAAGGAGTCAAGTTTACGGTCACTGTTTCTAAAAACGAGATTTAAAAATATCAAGTTGACTTTTCTTTATTTTTAGATTTTTTTCAAAATTCTGGTGCCGTTTAAACCTGCTTTCTTATTTTATTTTAATATCCTTTTTCAGTATAACAATCATTGACAAACTGCTACGGGGGAGACATATGTTTTTGTGAGAAAAAAAACAACTATCTATTTATGTTCTATGTTTGAATGAGGGTAATACAAATCTGATATAGGGAAATGATCGATATGTCACTGCATTTTGTTGTGGTATCGTCTCTTTCCAGAGGTTGTGAAGGCTCAAATGATACCGTAATTGTGTAAGTGGTTTGTTGTCTGCTAATTGTGTTATGCCATTGATGATACTTCCTCTTGTTTAATGTCACTTGCTGCAAATTGCACATTTGTAGCTGAACTGTGCTAACTGTCTGCTACTTTTATCGGTTTAAAGCTTGTGCGTATATGATTCCTTTATCTGATTTAATTTACGCATTTATTCTTCAAGTAAACGTGGTAGTTTTCTGTTAGGTTTAATGATTTATTAAAATGAAGTATTCAGTAGTATTTAGCCTAAACAGAAATTGGAATTTCGCTTCAGTTGATGAGGTAATAGCTCTGGAGTAACATTTGTTTGTTGACACAATAGTTCCGTCCTGTTCCATGCCTGCTGAACTCTGGAAATGCTTGGATTTAAATCATGAAACGGAAAAAAATGATGATCACTCTGTAATTAAATGTTATTCGATAATCAGAGTTACTTAAAGTATTAATATTAGCGCAGTTCTTTCGCTAGGAAAGTTGTATTCTTCTTCCTGTTGCATTAAACGATAATAAACTGGAAAATTTACAAACCTGAGAGAATATCTCCTTGTTGTTTAGTCTAACTTGTCCTGTAGTGTCCTGAGTAAGGTTTATGACCGTTTAGTATCCGTAGGCATTCGTCACGTGTTTTATGTTGTCAGTTGTCGGTCGTAAAAGTATTTACATCTACATCTTTTGTAATAACACAACTCCAGCCAATCCCATAAAAAGCATTCGTTAAAATTATACTGCATTCTGGAAAGTCCATGTTAGTATTTTCTGGCTTTGTTAATCTTGCAAGGTTAAAAGTATTTTTTCTTTCCTTTCTTATTCTTATAATTGTCAAAGCCATATGTAATGTTTGCCTTAATTCCATTTCATAAATAAAGTACAGTTTATCAGTGGCCTTTGTCGTCACGCTTAAAGGTCCATTACTAAGACGAATTTCATGCAATTGTAACAGGGAAATACAGTTTGAAAATTGCTTCTTAAACTGTGCAATAGTCGTGGAGAATTTCCCTGTTTGAAATACTACTGCAGAAAAACGGATGAATGTTTTTGTATTTCCTTACACTGACCTGGGTGGTCTTTTTGCCCTTCCTTTGCTTAATTGCATGTTGTCAACAGTCAGAAATATAGGTTGCAGATTATTTGAAGTGAAATTCTTTCAACTTTACTTAAAAACAGACATGCTTATTCATATACAACCTATTTACAGCCTCTTTTCTGTGATAATTTTGGAAAATTACATTGATTTTTGAAAACTGGAAAACCTACTTTCATTTTAAATGCAAAACATAATTTATTATTTCTTTTCTTAAACTCAAATATTCAACACAATATGGTCAAATTCTATTCAGTATGTCACAGTTACCGTCTGAGAAGACGCCTGTTACAATTCAGGATTAAAAAGAAAATTTGATTTGGTCTTAGTAATGGACCATTGATGTATGTTGTTTGTGTAAGTATTGTGAAAAAATCTTACTATCTATCCTGTACATAGCTACAAATTGAATTACATTGCAGAGGTCTCTGTCAAGAGCAATGTATGTTTTACCATACCATGTTTGCCTACATTCTGTAAAATGTTTCATTTTAGAATCACGTTTAACGTTATAATCTACTTAACAAAGTAGAAACGGAAGGAAGGAACATTTTTGCCTCAGCAGTTTACGCCTCCGAGGGGAAGTGTGTTCATAACTTCACAAAATGAATATCAACGGTACTAAATATTTCACCACTCGTGCTATGAGTTTTACAAAAACGATTATAAAATGTTTTGTTTTGATAATGAAAACAAATGATAATGTGTGGCATAAACGATTAATATTAAAAAAAGATTAGGGCAGATGCATACGCAAAATAAAATATCGTCATTCACTGATATTTTAAAACGCTTCTGTCCCGCGAAAACATTATCTTTTATTATTATCTTCATTGTCATATAGTAAGTACTTCACCTACACTCATTCAAAGAAATATTGAGTTTGTACAAACGGAAATATTACCCTTTATTTGAACTATTAAATGCTATTATCAAGAGATCGGTGACCGCTTGTAAAATAATTATCCATATATCACTGAATTGCACATTCTGATGTTTGATTGGTTGACCACCCGTGGGCAATGGTATGTCATAAATCGTAATGTAATGATATTTATCTAAAGTATTACCAAGGCAACGTTGTTACTTGAAATTCGTTTTTGTCATTGAACTGGCGAAGGCTCGACATACTTGTCACTTTTATAGTGCTGTGTGCAGTCAACCTATGTAAAGACCACCACGGAATAAAGACCACCCTGCCAATTAAGACCAGCAGTGAGATCACAGGTGTGACAATATGTCGCCTACAAGACCATATTCCCTTCGAAATTAAAACTTGCCGCTGGGCATCTAGGTTTGTATTGATAAGCTCTAAACAGTTTTGTTCGTTATCAGCACATCTATGATTATTTAAATGATTTTGAATATGTATGTCAATCAAATATTTTTGGTATCGAGTACTTTACATTTAAGAATTATGAATAAAAAGTAAGTGATGTTAGTTGTATTTGGTTCGAAGACTAAAGAAATTTACATAGAATGTAACACAAACACCATAGTTATCATATTTTTATTATGTATTCAGTATCAATAATTTTTATGTAATAGAATTAGGCGTGATCACCTAAAAACTATACTTAGTTTATAAATAACCGATTACATCTGTAGTTTTGAAGAGTAGATAAACAATTTAGAAACTTTGGCTCAAGAAGTGCTGATATAGCCATGGAATTAAAAGATGCAAATTAAGCAAAATACTGGCGGTATAAAAGGTAAATTATTTTCTCCAGACATCCAAGTTCAACAGGAGAAAACTGAAATTGGCAAAATATTTAAAGACTTTGTAAGCGATGTTTTCATTAGTGTTGTGTAAAACGATACTGGTAATGGATATTTATTATTATGTAAGGTTGCAAGTCACGGAAAATGGACATTTTCATTGGATGTTACTGGATGTTCGTGATTGTTTTGGAATAGTAATTAAGAAATGTCTGGAAGAGTGAATACAAGTGAGTGATTCAGCTTGTATAGCAGAAACGCGAGATTTAGTGGATTAAAGTATCTGCATTTCCTTATGTCTGTGTTCGTGCAGAATTTGAATACCTAGGAATGTATTTATGTGCTGAAACGAAAAGAAAATCCATTTAATCCCAAACCAGCCATTCAGGAGGCTGGAAGAAAACTAGTATTTGAAGTGTCTGATTTGCTTTTGAATAGATTTATTTAATACACTGCATAGTGTTGGGAAGTGCTAACGTAGAGACTAATGTGTCTGATGCATTAGGGGTAGGGTCTCTGTTTACAAAATACCCAAGAAAGAAGTAAATACACAAATGTAGTAAAATGTTTTAATTTGCTAATGGTTAATGCACATTTTTTTAGTTTCAGAATTTCCATAAAATGTTTCTAGAAATGCTTTTACTGGAGGTAAATGTTTTATTTATCATGTGATAATAGCGTATTGAATGTACTGAAGTACGTTAGTACTGTTTATAAAAAAACCTTGCTCCCCTTTGTGATACGAAGTGATTCCAGTGATACTGATTATTTGCGCAGCCTCCTTTTTGATTTGAAGTCAGTAATGTTGTTACACTGTGGTGTGGTTGTGGTACTGTTGTTATTGCATACGTCGGAAATTTACCAAGTTAAGGTCAGGGAAGTCGGAGACGTAGTTATGATCTCAAGTGCCGCTGTAAATCTTTCTAACGAGCATTTGATTATACTTAAAATCATACGATTAAAATCTACATGCAGTAACAAAATCATCCATACGATTTTTTAGCCATTTATCTTCGTATCTGCTGTAATGAAAAAGGAGGGCTATTTTCTACTTCTTGTTCTTCTAAGGCGATTCTACTTGCATTGCTAAGTGGTTTCTCCCTACGGTACAGAAGACTTAATGCATTATACCTATATTGGGTATTACACAATAGTTCTACTTATTTTGACTTCATCTGTTAAAAATCAATTCGGATTTAAAAAGTTAAATTTTATAAAACTCTTTGAAATTCATTAAAATAACAATCCTGTAAACCTGTCAAATACAAAACCTTGAGAATGCATCTGCAATTATGTATGTTTATGCAGAATTTCACATTACTTACTATCCAACATATACTTAAAGAATCTTTATAATTCCTGCTCTTCTTTTTCAAATGTCTTTGCGAAACCGATCATGTTATGTTCTAAGCGCTTCGTTATTGTTTGTAGGAACTTGGCCTTAGTTATGAAGCCATTTCCTTTCGGTCATGTTGTTTTTGGCCTGGGGACTGAAAGTCCCCTAGGCCTAAGTTAGCATACCACATTTCAAACACTGCAGACAATTTAACTGTGCTATGTGCGAATAACAACTGTAAACATGCACAATGCGAAAGTAATGCAAGACAGACCAGATCAATCTTCTGTTTGAATGTCGCATATGATAAGAACATAATTATTACAAATAAAAAGAATACATACAACTTCAAACGATTGCAGAAAGGTATTTAGCTTACGGGCTGCATTACACATGTTTTTCTGTTTTAGAAATTAATGCGCTGTTAGCTGATTACGGAAGATAATCATATGCATATCACGGAAAAGTACGGATATTTACGGAAATTTACGGAAACGTACGGAGCTCGATATAAGAGTTTGTAGTTTGATTTTCAAATTTCCGATGTTATTTCATTGACAACTTTGTTATTTACGAACGATTACATATATATTTACCTAAAAATAAATTTCTCTAAAAAAAAAGATATAATTTACGTACATTCCCGAGAAGGAACTCACGTGATCAAAATCACCCGCCATTTATCGAGGACGCTGCATGTCAAGGCCCAGTGAACGGTTTCACCGATTGCAACCACAAGGTAACCCAGAATCATTTTTGGTTTTCTCTGTTATACACATTGTACAGTACTGTATTTATATTTCATTGCTGGTATTGCTTTGTTTATTTCTGTTTCAAGGTCTTGTCATTGGTACACAATAATTTTCGATCCACATCATCAGATCATATCGCTTGAAGTTGTACAAAGCGCAGATCGAATTATTTTTATTGGTTTAAACAATTTATAATGTTGAGTATGTGATTATTTTTCATTTAACGTACGTTTTATAATAAAACAAACTTCCCTGCCACCCATATATTTGTGAATCATTCATTCTGTGTCATATATTGAATTTCGTCCTCTGCACATTTCGACCCGCGCTTTAGGTAAGGTTCAGCGCAAAACACGTAGGTCAAAAGTTGTTTTTCGGGGAGTTAACCTATAACCCCCAGGCCTTCAGCGCTCACAGCGCTTTGATTAATTTGTATGACGTGTCAAACGTTGATAATTCGGAAAATCCTCCTTTCAGTTTGGTTTAGCAATCAAACTACCAATCCACTTTAGGCTTCCGGCATTTCAAAATCAACTAGAATATTAAAAACACGTATTACTTGCAACACACTACTTCTATTGCTTTTTCTGTTGAAGTGTATTTTCGATGGACATCAAAAAATTGCCTTGTTTCTCCAATAGTCGATCGTTTAGTTTTCTCTTAGCTTTCATTGATTTATATCATGCAAAACTCATGCATGCAGCATGGTAAACAAAAATAACTGATATTCTCTTTTGTTATTTGTGGTTTGTAGTTTCGATAACATTTATGTTAGTCCAATATAACTTCACACCGATTTGAATCACGCATAAGAGCAATCTCCCAGTAAGGCTTGCAAAACAGAACCGGAAATGCTTTCACTTTCTTTTTTAACTTATAACTGATTCATGCTCATTTGTACAAGGCGAAGAATTGTAGGGAACACTCATGCTCAGTCATGTAGCGATAATTAATATGTCAGCATTTTGCTATTATCTGATATAGGTTCTTCTAGATATTTAAGAAATCAAAGCATACAGATTGTTTTCTTGTTATATTGAGAAAAACTTGTGAAAGAAGCCGAGGTAATGCAGACAAATAAAATGACATCGTTCGTGAAATTTAAGATTATACTCTTTGGGAAGCTTTAAATTTGAAAGTAGTCAGGAAGATTTTTATACGCCTAAAGGGACGTATTATAAGATTACCCGTGGTGGGTGGCAGGGCGGGCGGCGTCCGCACTTTCTCCGCTCTCCAAGTCCAACAGTTTGCACATGATCTTCACCAGACTTGGTAGAAATATTTGTCGGCATAATAATATCGGCCAAGTTCGATAACCAAATCGACCCAAATACTTTTGACCCTTGATTTATGCAAAATTGACCAAATTCCCCTGTCAGCTCTGTAAATCAAATAGTTTTTATCTGATCTTCACCAAACTTGGTCAAAATGTTTGTCGGCATAATATCTCGACCAAGTTTGATAACCAGCCAAATCGGAGGTACTTTTGGATTATGGCTATTGATTTATGCAAAATTGACCAAATGCACCTTGTCCGCTCTTTCAACCGAACAATTAACATGTGATCTTCACCAAATTTAGTCAAAGTGTTTGTCGGCATAATATCTTAGCCAAGTTTGATAACCAGCCAATCGACTTAGGCACTCCTTGATTATTGCCCTTGAATTACCGAAACATTATATAATTAGCCTTCTAAGCTCTATAGTTCCAGCAGGTTTTACAACACAAATTACCGGTAACTGCGATATACCTTCTTGACCGGCGTCGTTTGTGACAGTTTGGTACTCTTGTTTTTCTGTGAAATTATGGCAAACGGAAACTGTTGAATAATTGTGTATATGCAAAAATGCGTTAGTATTGATTTTAGGTCTTTGAATCTAAGCACAGTACACATCATGGCCCAGTTGTTCAATATTTAAAAAAACCCATTTCCTTAAGATATACAGTAAATGCAAAAGCATGTAAACGTTTTAAACGCCTTCAAGGTGGCGTAACGTTTTTTAGCTCGACTTTTCTATGAAAAGGGGAGCTATCCTACTCGCCCCGGCGTCGGCGTCGGCGTTGGTGTCACACCTTGGTTAAGTTTTTCGTACCACCCCACTTTATTTCAAAACTATTAGAGGTATGGCTTTGAAACTTACCATGCTTGTTTACCATTATAACCTCCATCAACAGACAAGAGTACATAACTCTGTCAAGGTTTTTGACAGAATTATGGCCCTTTTTTGACTTAGAAAGTGTATTGAGCTTGGTTAAGTTTTTCGTACCACCTCACTTTATTTCAAAACCATTGGAGGTATTGCTTTGAAACCAACCATACTTGTTTACCATCATGACCTACATCGGCAGACAAGAGTACATAACTCTGTCAAGGTTTTATCAGAATCAACAGAATTATGCCCCTTTTTTACTTTGAAAATACATTGAATATGGGTAAAATCCACTTATTGCCTTAACCCTTTGAGATATTGCTTTGAAATTTTGAATGATTGTTTACATCATTACCCCCATCTGTAGACAAGAGAAGGTAACTCTGTCAGGAATTTGTTTTAAAAGTTAAGGCCCTTTATCGACTTAGAATCTTGGTTAAGTTTTTCGTACCAGTCCACTTTTTGACTAAACTGTTCGAGATATAACTTTGAAAGTTGGAATACTTGTTTACCATCATGATCCAAAAACATGGGCAGGAGAAGGTAATTCTGTCAAGGATTTTATATGAATTATGGCCCTTTTTGACTTAGAAACTCAGTTAAAATTTTCATTCTTGTCCACTTGTTGACTTAACCATTTGAGATATTACTTTGAAAGTTGGAGTACTTATGTACCATAATGAGACCTACATGTATCTGTTAACAAGAGAAGATAACTCTGTGAAAATGTTTCTTGATTTGTACTTAGAAATTCCTAGTTAAAGTCTTGTGTGCCCTTAACTGTCAAAGTTTTGTTTTATTGGCAAGCACTAAAAAAGTCGAGCGCGCTGTCCTACTGACAGCTCTTGTTTTGAATACTATATACCGAAACTTAAGAATTTTTGTTTTCTTAAATTTATTATGCTGATATTGTATTTATTAAACTTAGTACAACAACTTAGATCTTTATGACTGTAAGATGAAAAAAAAAAGAATTACCCCTCGGACATTAGGCCCCAACTGTGTGTTTGAATTTTAAAAAAGCTTCTTTTTTCTGAAAAAGCCTGTCAGAATTTGATTTTGTTTGGCATAAATAGTCAGTTTTGTATTCTGTAATAACGTAAATTTAGAAGCTGAATTTTTACAGAAATTAGGCCCTTAGGGAATGTTCTGCTTTTCTTACATACTTATTTTATAAAGGAAATTAAGAATTTTTGTTGTCTGAATCTAGAACTACTGATAAAAAAAATCAACTAAGTTCTTCAAAACTGTAACTTCTTTTTATGCCCCTTAAAGGTAGCATATTAAAATCGCACCGTCCGTCTGTGCGTCCGCACTTACATTTTTCTGTGTCCGGGCTTTAACTTTGTCATGCATTGATGGATTTAAAATAACTTGGCACAAATTTTCAGCACATCATGACCATGTGTCGCGTGCAAGACCAACGTCCCTACTTCAAAGGCCAAGGTCACACTTAGAGTTTGTAGTTAATGGAATCCTTTATATAAGCACACATTCGTGTTCGGGCTGAATATTTGTCATGCATGGAAGGATTTTAAAATAACATGGCACAAATGTTCAGCATATCAAGACGACGTGTCGCGTGCAAGACCTATATCCCTACCTCAAAGGTCAAGGTCACGCTTAGAGTTTGAAGGTAATGGAATCATTGGCGCCGCCGATGACGGCGGCGGCCTATTATGGAATAGTTTTTCCGGAAGTACATGGTAGGAGCGGTTATTAGAATGCGAAGAAAAATGGTTTTAACTGTATGCTAAAATAATACGAAATAGACATTAAAATATTGATTATACACATTTCCTTCATTAAAACGTAATTGTTTAATTGTAATGTTCATTTTCATATCTTTTAGAAAAAATACGAAAACGTAAAACAACTTCTCCCTTATCGGTTTTGCAAAATTATAATATCAGCTTATTTTTTACCACGTGCTTTAAAGTCAGTCTCCGTGGTGTAGTGGGTAAGCTGATGACCGCCTAATTTTACGAGTGGAGTTCAAATCCCGGTCAAACCCAATTTTTTAAAATAATTTTTCTTCCGTTTTTTTTTCAGCTTTAAAACCACCATGATTTTAAATGTGTTCTGCAAATATTCATAAAATTTTTCATTCAAATCAAACTAATAATGATTGCTTATCAAAAAGCTAATTTTAGCTATTTAACGCCACACATGTACAAAACTATTTTCGGCGCCCTTTGATGCTTTGCATCAATGGTATTCTTGTGTATACATTGTACCGGTATAATTACATGTATATATACATTTGTGTCCGGACTGTAACTTTGTCATTCATTTAAGGATTTTCAAATAACTTGGCACAAATGTTCAGCACATCAAGACGATGTGTTGCGTGCTAGACCTTCGTCCCTACTTCAAAGGTCAAGGTCACATTTAGAATCCTGTATATATGTACACATACGTGTCCGGACTATAACTTTGCCATGCATTGGTTGATTTTAAAATAACTTGGCACACATGTTCAACACATCAAGTTGACGTGTCATGTGCAAGACCCACGTCCCTACCCCTGAGGTCAAGGTCACACGTAGAGTTTAAAAGTAATGGAATCATGTATATATGCATACATTTGTGTCCTGACTGTAACTTTGTCATGCATTGATTGATTTTGAAATAACTTGGCACAAATATTCAGCACATCATGACAATGTGTTGCGTACAAGAATCACCTCAAAGGTCAAGGTCACACTTAGAGTTTAAATGTAACGGAATACTTTATGCATGGTAGCCCTGTCATGCATGGAAGGGTTTTAAAATAACATGGCACAATTGTTGAGCACATGTAGAAGACACACACTGTGATACACCTCTTTCGGGGGCTTTTGTCACTTGAGGGACAGCTCACTGACTGTGGTTGCAGTATCTAAGGCCATGTCTGTTCCAAAGAGCAATTTTTATGGTGGACACCAGTTGACTTATATATTGCTGTGTGAAAACAGACACATGGAGGGGAAATTAAACCTAAGAAAACGTTCGATCCTGAAGTGGTCACGTGGTTAATCAGTTAAAGCAGCATTTTAGAAGTTTGCCCTTGGTAACTCCGTGATAATTTGTGAAGTATTTCTTTCAAGTTCAAGAACCCTAGGACTCATGTTCATAATTAGAAATATTATATAAAATTTCTTCCGAAAGTACGTTTGATGGAACATTATGTAAATGTTTAAGAAAACACACATTGATATTATTTATACTTGTGAAGACCTGTTAATAAAGATTGAGACAGGAAATCTTGTATCAAGCGTAGTGGCCCTTCTTTAGCATAGAACATGGAGCTAGAGGTCTGACGCTAGGAAAAGTAAATGTTCTTTATTCAAAAGAATAAAAGACTTTGGTTCAGAAGTACATGTATGCTTTTCCTTTATATCTTCCCATTGCTTTCAAAATATTGCAATAGGTTAGACCAAATACTTTTTCCGGCTTAAGGAGTTTTGAGTGGACTAAAAACTCTGCTTTAGAATAAATTTGAATAAATAAATTTCCGGTGCATTGACAAGATTTCAAGTATAAATGAGGTATATTTCCCTTGGGAAAACTTGCGAGCTATTTAAATGTTTTGTCGACGTAATAACAGATGGGTGCGAGAAAAACTGATTGTTTTTACTCATACTAGTGAGAATGTAATGAAATACTGTTATTGTTCTGGATGTGACTTCATGATAATGAACTATTAACGATTTCGTTCATGAGACAAGCTGTTATAGACATTTGCGAGCGACTCTGAAAACGAAACGGAAACTGTAATCGGGATGAAATGGCGGATGAGGGGGAAAATTATTCAACGTATATGGGAACACTAGTGATGCACTACGTAAGAATTCAGTGATGCAATGTATACCACGTGAATATTTAGGCAAAAGCAAATTAGTTACCCGCTTTTAAGACTTACTTAACATTAAGATACATAAGGCATATCGTCATCTTTTATACTCGTAGGATGGAAGTGAAACCAATACAGATTCATATATTATTTTGGTTACAACTATGGAAACGTTCTTATTCTGGGGATACAAATCAGTGATAAATGACTCTTAAATTCATGATCGTCATTTGGAATGGTAAAATCTCTTTCAACAGTTGACTAAATTAACAACTCCAATGCAATATCTTGTTCTGAGACGCAAAGACATTCTTGCGTGGTGATAGAAATGAACTGAGAGGATTTGGTTCTATTCCCTTTTTATCCGGCTAACTGACAGATCTGTCATCAGAAAGTCTAATCATGGCTGTTATTCCATTTCATTAATGAGATATTTGTGACTTTTGTCACACTTAATGAACATTGTCTGAGTTAGTTTTTTCGTAATGTTTCTGTGGTCGGAGAATGGAGATTTCACAGTTAAAAACCTTCTAAGACTGTAAAGTAATAATACAAACTCAAAACCCATGCAGACTTCATTCCCATATCAATTTCTTTGATATGAATAAGTGTTTTACAGATTTTTTAAAGCCATTAATGTCGTCTTTCTGTAATGGGACTAGTTGTACTATTGACATTATTGTAGGAGTCCGCTTGTCAGTTTGTTGGTTTTTATGTGAGCTTCATATATCTTGATACGTTCAGAACCCATGTTTCAGTACCACCAGGTCAATGTTAAGGTTGATCTTATGGATCACCGTTTTTTCATGAAACTAAGGTAAAATTTTCATCTTATCAAGGCGACGTACAAAATTTATATTTAAACACCGCCCGCTAAATATCAAAGGCCAAACATTGGGATTATTGTTTTTTAGGGTCCGCTCCTTATCTCCTTAACCTCTTTAAATGTTTTATGAAACTTAGTTTAATTGTTCAACTCATCAAGGGAAAGTGCAGTTAGCATATTAAAGCCCCGCTGGGTCACACTTTGGGGTAATTTGAAACAACTCGGTTTTTTCATTCTCATCCAAATTCTTTTAATCCCTTCAGGGATTTTCGTCTCATGAAGACAAACTAGTTGCAGTTTTCATGTTTAACCCTGCCGGATCAAGGTCAATGTTACAGGTACAGATCAAAAGCGCATGATACTTTATTTCCTATACCCCTTAAAAACTTGCATGAAGTATTTCTCTCCTGGAGACGACTTAGGTCAATGTCACATTTAGGGGTCAGATTTCATGATACCATATATATTGCTAAAACACGCATTATTCCGTAGGTAACAAGTTTGATTGCAACTAAAAGAAACCTTAAACATATTACAACATTACAAGAAAAATCTGAAGATTCTAAAAATCTATATTTTCAATATCTTGAATGTGAAACACAAACACTCTTGTAGCAAGTATTCAAAATCTTCATAAAAATGTTTTAAATGATGAAATTTATGTCGAATAATGTAGGGACAGTGTTGCAGGTGTTCTCATGTGAGACATATAAGTCCCTCTTGATTATTACATTTTGACTGAAGAGTGTAAAGTGATTCTTTGTCTGTAAGTGTTCCGACTAAAACTTTTTTTACTTAAATGACATCGAGTAAAAAAGAATAATTGTTATATGCTTAAGGTTTGTCTGTCAATAGGTTTATTATTTAGATTTAAGATCAAGTAATCTGCAGAAGAAAAGCTAACACTCAGAACTTGTTCAGACTGAATTAATGCATTTATAAATGCTTATCACACGACAAGTGCTCTAAGATATTAATTCAGATAACAAATCTGAAAAGCCTTAAAGTTAAAATGTTTTTGTTTATTTTTTATGTGTTGATTTTGCGTTAGGTTTGATTGGAAGGTTTCTTATTATGAGGAGGTGTGCATGTTGCAAGCATGTTCCGATGGGAAGATATGTACTCTTAATTCTGACATTTAGTTATAATTATGTACATTTTATAGCACTTAATGTTCTTTTTTGTCCCGAGTATTTCTCGGGAAGCATTGATTTGAATTCAGTGAAAGTTAATAGAATGCTTCACTATCAAGAGGAATTGCACACTATTATCAACAAATTCCAGTTCAATATTTTACCGAAGTTATTGCCCTTTGATTACCGTTTCATATAGCTTTTTGGCCGCACAGCAACTACAGACTGGAATTCAAGAAATGTTATGACAAGTAGTAGATGTGCATATTACCAACGTGTTAAGGTTCAATTATTCTTTTTTGAATAAATGCCCTTTCATAATGGCCATTTTTCACACAAAACACCTTTTTAACATGGCTCTTTTTTGCCCTATATAGTCATGAACTTTACATGCCGTATTTGTTACTTTAATAGGTAATTAAGCAGGTATAACTTTTCAAATTTTTTGGAAGTTCTTGAATTTGCAAGAAAGGATTAAGAAGCATTGCACTTTTAGAACTCCGTGTAAGAATTTAAATATTTTATGTCCTTACGCTTTATAAATTTTAGCACATAGGCTGGAGTGTTTATCGTTGATATATTTGCTTAATCCTTACAATCATGCCTTCGAATGTTTGTACTTTAAAATTCAAATATTTCATGTTATCTCACTTAATATCGTCAGCGCATTTTAGAAAATTTAACAGATGACTTTCGTACATGATTAATTAGATGCTATGTGTGTTTGAGAAAGAAGTTGAGGTAATGCAGAATTAATCCAATAAAGAATTTGATAAGCTACCGATATTTGCATGGTTCTCGCTGAAACTGTCGAATCTTACATAATTGATTGAAAATTACTTTTCCTGCGTCGTAAATTCACACAGGAATTGCTTGAAAATGATTTGCCCTAATTTTCGATTTTCAGAAATCGTACTTTACATATACAATATTACCCTTTCCTTGGAATCTAAAACATCTGAAGCATTGAAGTTACACACATTTGTCTGCGGAAGTATTGATATACGGTAACAGGTAAATTACTAATAAGTACTTACGCTGTCATTACCAAAATCCCCGCAGTGGTTACTTCCCCTTACAGTATACAGTAACCACTGCCATCACAAACCATTTTAACAAGGTTAGAATTAAAAATCTTCAAATTTGAATTTAGCATAAGTTTTGGTACTGCTTTTGCATTAAGGTTGATTTTATAGAATATTTAACTGTCAAGACGTTAGTTTAAAACAATGATTTTATTAAACTATAGTTGTTTACATGCCGTCAAATGACATTTTCAATAAGGCAGTGATTTGAAAGCAGAGCTCACCCAATCAAATCGCTGTGATGACTTTGTAAAAATCATACACGGTCGTTGTAGCGTAATGATTTGATTTTTGATTTGAAGCACATTTTATAAAGGTCCGTCCATTAGAGCATCTATATAAGCTTCTTTTCTTGGATGAGACCTTGGCATGTCTCCTACTAGACATTTGTTATATTTAAGCTTGATCGGGCTATTTCACAGCGGGCTTTTTACCCCGATAAATATTAATATACGACCCTTGATCGTTTTTCCCCATATCCAGCAAAGAGTTCACTAAATTAATTTGCCTTATCAATTGCAAAAGCTCTAACATCAGACAAATAACTGAAAGCAGCTTTTTCCAAAACAGAAATTAATGCTTTGATGAAGAGATACATGTGATCGAAAAAAAAACCTGAGATAGAACAATTTGAAAGTATTTCTTGCTGTACTACTTAACACATTTCATGGACACCTTTGTGCTTATAGGATAAAGAAGCTCATAAAAATGTCTTCACTAGGTCGATTTTTTCTGCACCAAATCCAAAGTATCATTTACACACCTCATGCTACAACTAGGTCAATCGCACTCACATATCTCATTGGTCACAGCAATTGACCTACGTTTTGGCAACCAGTCGAATTCACTATTTGGCTGCAGCTGACTGGAAATTGCAATCAGGTAAATCTCTCCTTTTTTGGACTCAGAAAAAAACATTTGTTAAGCATAGGTTTAGTAGACATTTGCGAGGTAAGTCGGAAGGCGATAGCGAATGGCAGATTGTGAACATTTTATGGGGAACATCTCAAAATTATACACATTTCAAATTAGTGATTAGTTGACGTATAAAAGGTTATTTTTGCAAAGAGCATCATTTCATAGACAAAGCATTGCACATATATTTTTATAATTGCGTACATAGTATTTAATCGATTAGAGCGATTGCTTCTTGCCTGCAAACAAGAGATGCACATACTCTAACCGTCTGGGGAAGTAATTGTCTTGGGTGCGCCAAATCAGAGCTGGTCCTCCTGCAACATTTCATTTCAAAAATGGCAAGTTCGCCCTTATGTCTTTAACGGGCTATATACCTATTCAAGCGGTAGCACTTCCTTCTTTCTTGACCAGGTTTTCGTGGCAACTGTGTCGCAGTATAAGAAGTTATAACAGGATTTCCATTTGGACAGATCTTGTGGAAACAAACCGCTGGGCATCATTTTGATACCCAAGGAAGCCACATTTTAGACACAGATATTCGGAGTCTGGACAGAAAAAAAATTGAAACTCATTTACACTCAGAAGTCGATTTCTGTGCAATATTACTATAGTATATCAACTTATCGGTCTCATCTGAAAGGGAAAACTGTTGTCTGCAAGAGTAAGTCAGGATACACATCGAATCCGGCCGCTTCGTATCAAAATTCTACAAAAACCTGCAAATGTGGTCTTGCCACATCTCTCATTGACTAGTTTACATGAACTCTTCTAC
This sequence comes from Saxidomus purpurata, assembly GCA_022818135.1. Taxonomy (NCBI): domain Eukaryota; kingdom Metazoa; phylum Mollusca; class Bivalvia; order Venerida; family Veneridae; genus Saxidomus; species Saxidomus purpurata. The sequence continues at coordinate 16,228,832 of JAFMSR010000010.1, forward strand.
TTCAACTAAACGCGTGGGGAACCAGCGCGTGTTTACAATTGCACGGTTTAAATACGGGGACGCATTTTTGCCGGTGTACAACACGTTCTGGCTCCCCGCGCCTTTAGTTGAAGTATAAAGTGAAAACGGTACCGATAAAATCACGTGAGTGATACTTTTTTATATATTTTATGATTGCGTATATAGAATTTAATGATAGGTCATAAAGTATAAAGCTAATAAGTATAAATGCGCTCTGGAGTGTTCCATATCTTACAGGGTAAAAACGAGAATTTGAAATAAGAGTTTCAATTGTTTTTTTTTCTGTCAATACCCCAAGTATCTATGATTTTAGATACCGAATTCTGCCAGTGTTATCTATAATTTACTTTATTGAATCCATTTATGTCACGCCTATGTTTTGCACGCAAATATCGTGCGGATTGTTTTGACAGTCTAAAACGTAATACTGTAAACAGTATAATTATGTTGGCAAATAAAATTCACAATATGATATTAAATAATTTTCATGTCTGATGAAAGAATCTTGATATTCAGTCAGTTTGATGAGAAATTAATCATATATAAAATAAGTATATAGCCGTTATAGACAAAGGGCAAACATGCCATATTGTGACATGAAGTATTGCAGAAGCATCAGCTTGGTTTGGGCGCACCCAAGACAATTACTTACCCAGACGGTTAGAGTATGTGCATCTCTTGTTTTCAGGCAAAAAGAAATCGGTTTAATCATTTAAATTCTATTTACGCAATTAAAAAATATATTTGCAATTATGTGTCTCCGAAATGATGCTCTTTGCAAAAATAATGTTTTATAAGACAACTGATCACTAATTTTAAATGTGTATAATTTTGAGATGTTCCCCATAAAATGTTCACACTCTGCCATTTACTATCGCCTTCCGACTTACCTCGCAAATGTCTACTAAACCTATGCTTAACAAATGTTTTTTTCTGAGTCCAAAAAAGGAGAGATTTACCTGATTGCAATTTCCAGTCAGCTGCAGCCAAATAGTGAATTCGACTGGTTGCCAAAACGTAGGCAATTGCTGTGACCAATGAGATATGTGAGTGCGATTGACCTAGTTGTAGCATGAGGTGTGTAAATGATACTTTGGATTTGGTGCAGAAAAAATCGACCTAGTGAAGACATTTTTATGAGCTTCTTTATCCTATAAGCACAAAGGTGTCCATGAAATGTGTTAAGTAGTACAGCAAGAAATACTTTCAAATTGTTCTATCTCAGGTTTTTTTTTCGATCACATGTATCTCTTCATCAAAGCATTAATTTCTGTTTTGGAAAAAGCTGCTTTCAGTTATTTGTCTGATGTTAGAGCTTTTGCAATTGATAAGGCAAATTAATTTAGTGAACTCTTTGCTGGATATGGGGAAAAACGATCAAGGGTCGTATATTAATATTTATCGGGGTAAAAAGCCCGCTGTGAAATAGCCCGATCAAGCTTAAATATAACAATAGAAAAAAACATTCAAGCTCGACTGACACAAATTGCCAGAGTGAGCTATTAGGATTGCTCACCGTCCGTCGTACGTTGTACGTCGTACGTTCACATTTTCCTCCAGACAACATCTCCTCTGAAACCACTACGCCTATGTTAAAACTAAGCTGAGACGTTCTTTGCATGAAACACTATCATAGTAATGCCATACAATGCAGAACTTTGGTTGCCATGAACTCTTCTTGTCTAGAATCACTAGGCCAAGAGCTTAGATATTTAGAATAAAGATCTATGTAGTGGACCTCTATGAAGAGTATCTAAAATCAAAATCCCTATGTTAAAATTTACCCAGGTGAGTGATATAGGGTCATCTTAACCCTCTTGTTTATATAACTTTTCTTCATTAGTTAACAGAATTGCGGCTCCATCCGTCATAAAGTGTAAACATGAAGGACAGAAAAACAATTTTACAATTTCAGCACGTAGATCAATATGATCCACAGTCTTCATATGATCATCACAGATCATGTTACAGTGACCTGAACTTTGACAATAATTTCAACTCAATAACTTGAGATCCATATGACCCCTAGTCTTAAACTTTATGTGATGATTGATATTATAAAGTAGATGAATCCTATAGTGTTTGGGTCAGAGGTCAAAAGTTAAGGTTATAATGACTTATACATTAAATTAACCGCTGTGGCTATGTAGTAGGGGAGACATCAAGACGTTAAGATCTATCTATAAATCTATTGTTTGTTTAATATCCGTATCTATATTGATAATGAACCTTTAAGGTAAAAGGTCTGTTATCATTATAACTTATGCAAGCTAAAGGAGTAGCATTTATTATACCCCCCGAACACAAAGTGTAAGGGGGTATACTGGATTCAGCTTGTCTGTCCGTCTGTCTGTCGTCTGTAGACGGAATCTTGTGGACACTAGATCTCCAATACCCCTGGTCAGAATTTAATGATACTTCACACAAGTGATAAGTACAATGCCTAGTTGTGCATGGTCCATGTTTCGGGTCTCTAGGTCAAAGGTCAAGGTCACAGGGGCTCGGGATAGTAAAATCTTGTGAACGCTAAATCTCCAAACCCCTGGTCAGAATTTGTTGATACTTGTACAATGCCTAAAGTTTGTTCCATTCCACTTTGGACCCCGAACTTTGACCTGAACTGGAAAAAACCTAAGCGGTTTTCGAATACATTTTACCTGTATTTTGATCTACAAAATAGTCATCCTCGGGAATTTTAAGCCTTTTTGAAACAATCACGTCATTTTGAAAAGATGCAGGATTTTTATTTTTCTATGGAGACTCGCCATTGTTTACATTGGATGCCATTGACGTTTACTCTTCCGTTACAGAGAAGTTACGCCAAAGATCACGTGTTTTTCACTAAAATGTTAGGGGGACATTTCAATATTACAATCAGATGCATGGTTATTAGACTAATAATGAGCTATATAATAACAAAAGTAATGCTTAAATGTACAAAAAATGTTGAAAATCTAATTATATCTAGAATAAAAAAAGATTTACCTAATAATTCCTGCTTTCAAATGATTCCTAGCCTAGGATAATGTCGTACTGACAGTCCGTCACTGGTCACGCATTTCAGATCTATTCCAGTCCATGAGTCATGATAGCACTCAGTGAAACATTTTCTATATAGAAAAATCTTAGGCAGTTGTTGAATTTCAGGAGAAGTAGCATAACATGCAAGTGAAACACGCCTTCATTTAAACAGTGGCCCAACATTCATGTCACAGTATAACGCTAAACACTCCGTATTCCATTCTAAATTATTCATTTTCCTTCAGGCAGTAATGACCTTGATCTATTGATCATAATACTGTACTGGACTTTCAGATTTTGCGGATTTTTAGTAAAATATAATGGAAAAATAAAAAAATGCCTGGAGATATTAAATTTCCAGATACAAAAATGCTAAAAAGAGCAAAAATACATGCAGTGGCGACAAGAAACCAGTGGTCCAAAATTAAGTGGAACATACTTTAGTTGTGCATGGTCCAGGTTTTGGGTCTCTATGTCAAAGGTCAAGGTCACAGGGGCTGGAGATCGTAAAATCTTGCGGACGCTAAATCTCCAAGACCCTGGTCAGAATTCAATGATACTTCACACAAGTGATAAGTACAATGCCTAGTTGTGCATTGTTCACGTTTTGGGTCTAAAGGTCAAAGGTCAGGGTCACAGGGGCTCGAGATGGTAAAATATTGTGGACGCTAAATCTCCAAAACCGCTAGTCAGATTTTAATGATACTTCACACAAGTGATAAGTACAATGCCTAGTTGTGCATGGTCTAGGTTACGGTTATTTAAGTCAAAGGTCAAGGTTGAGGGGCTCGAGATGGTAATATCTTGTGGACGCTAAATCTCCAAAATTCAAAAAGTGATAAGCAACATGCCTAGTTGTGCATGGTCCATGTTTCGGGTTACTAGATCAAAGGTCACAGGGGCTTAAGATAGTAAAATCTTGTGCGCGTTTAATCTCCAAACCCGCAGATCAGAATTTGTTGATACTTCACAGAAGCCTTAATTTTTGCAGGTCTAATAATTAAAGCATCAAATATTACATTAATTTTAAATACTGTGTCAGTGGGGTGTCCGGGGGTATTCATCACTTTCAGTGATAGTTTTAGTTTTCGTCATTCTAATCATATTCTGTTTTGTTATCACCGTATTGGTCAAATATGAAAAGGGGGTAATACAACTGTGAAAAACTTAGTTAAACATAACTAGTAAAAGTCAACAACCCTTCCAGTAAATCACTGAAAGTTATGATTATAAAATTGTAAGATAATAAGGGTTTATGCTAAATACAACATTCTAATCATTTTATACAATTAGCGTCGCATATTCACGTTTATACACACTGCCAGATATGTGATTAGTGTCACAAACTCGGATCTAAATGACCCGCTAATTGGTTCATCAGGCCCGATTCTTTAATTTCATTGATTGCTATCACTTGTCAAATATGGTAATTATAACCATTCGATGTTGTTCTGATAACATATGTGATGTGATAATGCCCACATAGGTGTCTCAAATGCATTTATAATATAGCTATCAATGTTTATCTGAATATTCTTTAGTATTTGTGCATTAAAAGACAGCATCAAACTTTCTGTATCAGATGAAATAAGCCGTATTTCTATCAGTGGAAAAAATAGATCCACATTGCTGACGTAAAATAAATTTTGTTTACTTGCCGTCATATTTCGTGTTATGTCACATTTGAAGACAAGTGAATAGTATGTCTTTTTCGCATTAGACAGATAATTTACAGTTTGCATTTATTTTTTCCTGCTGTTGTTTGTTTATATACGGAATACATAAGTGACGTTATGGACGACATATGTGTGCAAGTCGTGACACGAATAAACGCGTTATATTGACTTAATGCCATTAATGACACACGTTAGCATTTGTATAAACATTTAAATAACAACCAGTCAAGTTGCGTTATAAACGGAATACCAAAACAGTAGGTTGATTTGCGAATGAATTGACTGTATAGTGTAGGATCATACTCCATTCTCTTCTTGTCGTATAATCCGGAATGTACAGCCAACTCAAAAGAATCGATCCTGCAGATCAATCGACTGTTTCAATGCTTCATGCGTATCAACGGGGATACCGTTTGGACCGAAAGTGATAAACGTGACGTTTTTTGCAGAACGTTTCCTTCAATATTCATTTTTATGCACCCGAAGGATGGCATATTAAAATCGCACCGTCTGTCCGCCCGCCCTTACATTTTTTCGTGTCCGGGCTGTATTTTTGTCATGCATTAAATGATTTTAAAATAACTTGGCACATATGTTCAGCACATCAAGACGACATCGTAAATCATGTGTCTAAGAGTATTGCGTCGTTCATTTTCTAAATCTGAAGTATGATTCAAATGACCTTTCGCCTAGTTCTGTTTAGATATCCGCAGAGCAAATATCATATAATATAAAAGATACACAATCAATTGAGTCGTATATGATTGCCACAGCTTCACATTGCAGTGTTTGGAAGCAGAATGGCGACAGAAAAGTACCATAATAGAACTAGCCAACAGCCACCTGATGATTTTGTCACATACATTCAATTTGTGCCTATGTTCCCCGGCTGATCATTTCCGTTGTCATTTGAGAAATCAGTAATTGAATTTTTCATGGAACCCATTTTCTATAAACAGCACTGCAGGAGAAAAAAAGGTGATTATCACAACAATTACTGTTTTCCCCATGGCATATTTAGAATGGAGACATAGCGTGGGAACGGATTTCCGAATGGTCATAAAATGGAAGGACATTGATACTTGATTAAAGAGTATCTGAAGAGATGTTATGCGGATGTGTTTATTAAAGTACAAAAATGCGCACTGTCAATTAGACTCTGAATTTACCTGGTTAACAAGAGCTTATTATTCCCCGCCGAAAGCTGTGGGATACTATTTATCCCCCCGCCGAAGGCGAAGGGGATATTAGAAATGGTCTTCGTCCGTGTGTCCGTCCGTGCGTCCGTCCCAATTTTGTCCGGAGCATAACTCCAAAAGTACTTGAGCGATTTTCTTCAAACTTAATACACTGACAGAGCACATTGGGAGGAAGTGCAGTGTGTAAAAACAATAACTCTACCTTGCCTACTTTTAGAGTTATTCCCTTTTATCATATTTACTTGAAAAACTTTGTCCGGAGCATAACTCCAAAAGTACGTGATGGAATTTCTTCAAACTTAATACACCGACATAGCACATTGGTAGAAAGTGCAGTGTGCAAGAACAATAACTCTACCTTGCCTACTTTTAGAGTTATTCCCCTTTATCAGATTTACTTTAGAAGTTTTGTCCAGAGCATAACTCCAAAAGTACCTGAGGGATTTACTTCAAACTTAATACACTGACATAGCACATTGGTAGAAAGTGCAGTATGCAAGAACAATAACTCTACCTAGCCTACTTTAAGAGTTATTCCCCTTTATCAGATTTACTTGTCCGAAGCATAACTCCAAAAGTACTTGAGGGATTTTCTTCAAACTTAATACACTGACAGAGCACATTGGTAGGAAGTGCAGTGTGCAAGAACAATAACTCTACCTTGCCTACTGAAAGAGTTATTCCCCTTTATCAGATTTACTTTAAAAGTTTTGTCCAGAGCATAACTCCAAAAGTACTTGAGGGATTTTCTTCAAACTTAATACACTGACATAGCACATTGGTAGGAAGTGCAGTGTGCAAGAACAATAACTCTACCTTGCCTACTTTTAGAGTTATTCCCCTTTATCAGATTTACTTGTCCGAAGCATAACTCCAAAATACTTGAGGGATTTTCTTTAAACTTAATACACTGACATAGCACATTGGTAGGAAGTGCAGTGTGCAAGAACAATAACTCTACCTTGCATACTATTAGAGTTATTCCCCTTTATCAGATTTACTTTAAAAGTTTTGTCCAGAGCGTAACTCCAAAAGTACTTGAGGGATTTTCTTCAAACTTAATACACTGACATAGCACATTGGTAGAAAGTGCAGTGTGTAAAAACAATAACTCTACCTTGCCTACTTTTAGAGTTATTCCCCTTTATCAGATTTACTTGTCCAAGCATAACTCCAAAATACTTGAGGGATTTTCTTTAAACTTAATACACTGACATAGCACATTGGTAGGAAGTGCAGTGTGCAAGAACAATAACTCTACCTTGCATACTATTAGAGTTATTCCCCTTTATCAGATTTACTTTAAAAGTTTTGTCCAGAGGGTAACTCCAAAAAGTACTTGAGGGATTTTCTTCAAACTTAATACACTGACATAGCACATTGGTAGAAAGTGCAGTGTGTAAAAACAATAACTCTACCTTGCCTACTTTTTAGAGTTATTCCCCTTTATCAGATTTACTTGAAAAATAAATTTCGGAGCATAACTCCAAAAGTACTTGAGGGATTTTCTTCAAACTTAATACACTGACTTAGCACATTGGTAGGAAGTGCAGTGTGCAGGAACAATAACTCTACCTTGCCTACTTTCAGTCAGATAGAAAAATATCATACCTTTACTGATAATGAACATTAATATAATTTTGCAAACCTTCTCTTCATTGCCTTATTCTTTTTCCACTTACTTGAAAACTGTACTCAGCATGACCATAACTTAACGGCTTCTTAAGGATTTCCTCTCACCAAGTAAAATGTACGAAAGTACAACCTTCAGGTAACTTCTTCCCGGCGGGGGGATTAACCATGTGTAACATGGCTCTTGTTATTATACATTTGGCGTTGTCGGGCAGATCGTCCGGAACTAAGGAACCTATGCTTAAATTTCATGAAACTAAAATTAGTTTAAAACACCGTAATGTCGCTTTACATGCGCACATTTCATCAGAATTGTCTTGATTAATCAAGGGTTATTGCCCTTTATTTTTCGTTCTTTTATATTCTTTATAAAATTCGGTTATCAATATTTACTTGTAATTGGCTCACTATTTCTTATATCCGCACCCTAGACACACCCCACCCCACCCCACCCCACCCAAACCTATGGAATAGGGGTAAGATATTCAAAATAAAATCGATACAATTTTTTTTCTCTACGACCGCCTGTCAATATTTAATTGTAATCGGTTCAAATAATCCAATGATCACTCTTTCTATTGTCCCTCCTCTACATCACATGGTCACATCTAGGGTCAAGATAGTTGAACATGCATCTTTTTTTGCTGAAAATGTTTGTCAAATTTTGCTAACGTTTCGCACAATAATTCAGCATTGTAGTCTCAAATAATTTGTATTTATTTAGAACCGAAGCTCTTAAGAGAGGAGTGTATCACTTATTAAATATTCTATGTTGCAACTTAAAGTGGAATTATGCGCATTTTTTCAAGTAAAAACCCAGCTGAAATAGGTTTGTGTACAAAAGGGTAGAGGAAATATTAGCTTTTAACCCAATACACCAACGTTTTCTCTCTACCAGTATGAAATAATAACTTTCCAAATATTGATTTTCTTATTTTGACTGGGAGAGTCTTTTTAGAAAACAACAACTGCATGCAGGAGTTGCTTCCCTTCCACTGCTTAAATCTCTACCAACAACAACAACGACACAATCAACTATCATTTTATCAGTTCGATCTTTTTATTTCTAAAGCACCAACTTCAGATACTAATGCGGCATTGTCATTAATTTAACACATTTCAAAGGTGTAGTACATATTCTATATATAAACTTAAACTAGCTGTACTGATTTAATTTAACTTACAACAATTAAGTTCTTTGTGACTGTAACTTGCAGATAAAAGAAATGAAGCCCCAATGGAGTGGTGATTGTGTACAAATGCTTCTTTTTTCTAAAACCAGTTGTCACGAGTGGGATGGTGAAATTTTATAACAGCTTCTTTTTTCTGAAACCATTTAGTTTTTTTTCAATGATTTGCTTCATTCGGCGAGGTATATGACTCTGATTTATCTTTGACATCAATCAAGTTAACAAGTGCTTATTGTCAGTCTTTAAGATATTATGTTGTAAGTCATTAACATCTAAATTACTGTCATTTAGACCATACCTTTCACCAAGAACGAGAACGTCATTTAGGTTTCACCATTTGTCAGAGCAACATCGGATAAGCTGTTCTTGAATGTAGAATAACGTCATTAAATTCTTTATCGCTGCATTTTATATGACTGTGTAGAATGATCAACCAAAATATTTCCATTTGATCCGTTCCAATAGTTAACGTCTGTACTTCAGTTCACATTATATCAGTGCCTGTTCAAGTCCGATAAAACTTTACTAAATATACTCCTTTTGATAATCATGGCTGACACGCTGAAATGTTTAGTGCTTTTTAATCATTATTTGGAACAAGTGCCGTCAGTCAAATGCACAATGTCAGTTAGTCATGTGCTAGTACAATATTGTACATCGAACCAGGAAGAGAGCCGTTTGTTAATCGGAATGTCAAGAATGTGAAGTAACCTTTAATCATATTCAAGCAGCCGGAAATCGGAAATCGAAATAGAAATATATGGGATATCATGTAATTAGCGATTTCTCTAGGAAAACGACTGCATCTAATTAATATAAAGTAACCTGCAATAATTATTCTAACAACAGGAAATTAACTATTAGTAAACTGACTCTCCAGTAGGAAGTAAGTCATATTATAATTTATCTAGTTGACAGAAAATCAGTTACTAATTGTAAACAAATAATAAGTCATACATGTTCAGGCTTATTGCCAGATAACTCAATGTTGTTGTCAAAAATAGATTTCCTTTCATCTTGTGTCATAAACTTTAAAAATTACAGTAGTGTATACATTAATTTTGACGTTGTAATCAATGTATGTTACATGTAGAAGTCAACGTGAAAATTGTAATCGTGTGCGTAGATCGTCGTCTAAAATTTCTTCAGAAAATATTGTTAAAACCGTTTGGCGATTACCATTGCTTATTACCTCTATCTGATTCCTTCAAACGGGTAGAAGAATGGTTTCAATTTCAATTTTAAAGTTTTGATTCTTTTAAATACCCAAGCTTTCCGTATTGAAAATTTATTTAAGCCGTTTGAGGTCTTCAAACAAGTCCTCTGATAAATATCTGATGTTTGAGTCAATGTCATATTTCCAGTCTCCCCGCAGCGATTACCTTCGCTTACAGTATACAGTTACCACTGTTATTGCATACCATTTTAACGTATTGTTAAAGTTTAAAATAATGTATTTTTGAATTTAAGCGTTATTTTTATGTCCGCGAAGGGTGGCATATTAAAATATCACTGTCCGTCCGTCTGTCTGTTCGTTCGTCCGTCTGTGCGTCCGACCTTACATTTTTTTCGTGTCCGGGCTGTTACTTTGCCATGCATTGAAAGCTTCTGAAATAACTTGGCATAAATGTTCAGCACATCAAGAAGGTGTGTCGCGTGCAAGACCCATGTCCCTTCCTCAAATTGTCAAGGTCACACTTAGAGTTTGAAGGTAATGGAATCCTCTATATATGCACACATTCGTGTCCGGACTGTAACTTTTTCATGCATTGAAGGATTTTAAAATAACTTGGCACAAATGTTCAGCACATCAAGACGACGTGTCGCGTGCAGAATCCACGACCCTACATTGAAGGTCAAGGTCACACTTTAGAGTTTGAAGGTAATGGAATCCTGTATATATGCACACATTTGTGTCCGGACTGTAACTTTGTCATTCATTGATTGATTTAAAAATAACTTGGCACAAATGTCTAGCACATCAAGCCGACGTGTCACGTGCAGGACCCAAGTCCCTACATCAAAGGTCAAGGACACACTTAGAGTTTGAAAGAAATGGAATCCTGTATATAGGCATACATTTGTGTCTGGACTGTAACTTTGTCATGCATGGAAGGATTTTAAAAAAACGTGGCACAAGTATTGAGCACATGGAGTGGACACAGACTGTTAGACACCTTTTTCGGGGGCAATTGTCACTTGTGAGGGACAGCTCTTGTTTATATTGGTTTTGAAGTAAGAATTTTATAAAACATTTAACTGTGAAGAAGTTAAATACAAAAAAAAAGGTTTTTCAAAATAGTAATGTTAATATAACTGTTTGCATGCCGTCACAGGACATGTTTCGTCATCACGTTTTAACTGGTGAAGAGCCTAACTCACCCAACCAAATCGCTGTGAGGAGTTTGAGCAGTTAGTATTAACTTATTACCGTTTTGTGACAATACCCGTTTTCGGACTTAAACATTTACTCGAAAGTTTTAGAAAGGATATAATATCAACAGCAGGAAAATTCAGTTTTATTGAAATTTCGAAATTATCTATAGTCTAATGAATTACGATTGTTTGATAAATGCTGCCTGTCTGGAGGCAAATTTCTACTTATATTACTATCAAAGTGGTTTGAATAGTAGAAAATGCTTCATTAAATCGTATTGATTTCAGTGACAACAACTTTAAAATATATCCAATGCGAGTCAATTGAGATTTGTGTGTTGTAAATTTCCATTTTCAACTCAAGTGAACTATTTGTTTATAGAAACACACATTTTCCTGAATGCGCTTAGTCCTTTTGGTAGTTGGTATTTATTACAAAAAGACACTGCAGATTATTTTAACTCGTATTATAGATTTCTATAACTGAATCTGAACGTCTGGGTAAAACGCAATGGAAAATGTATTTGAGTCAGTATATACATGCACTATGGCGAAAAATCAGTTATAGGGTATGTCCCTTTAAAAAACCTCCTAGTCACGTGCCGAAGCATTCCTTGTGTCGCAATACGGGACACGTTTTACAATAATACAATGTATCATTGTACTTAGTTAGATGTTTAGTTTTAATGAAGTCGTGCTACACATAAAATGGGTGGGGGAAAGCATTTTAACACATTATCATCTCAAACTCACGATAGTGTTAAGTCAGTAGGTTTCAGAATTTTTAGGAAAATTTCTTATGAATAAGCTATTATCTTTCTTATCAAAATTGAAATTTATTTATGAGTTGTTTGTTTTACTGCCTTTGGATCGAATAACTTCCGTTGAAATGTTTTTTTTTAATTTAAGTACTAGTATGAACGTCAGCACACAAAACCTAATAATGCGCAAAGCAGTTCTTAACCAACAAACATGACTCGGTAGGTATCTCTATTCCAAAAACATAAATATCTAATTTTCTTACAAGAACAAGGACTGCTTTTTTCTATGTGGCACAAGAGGTAAAAACTGTATAAACTTGATGATTTTTTTCAGACGGAGTGACGTTTACCTCCACATTGCAGTGTATCTATAGAATTGTAATGTAAACAGTTTGTTAAAATTATATGAGGTGATTAAACGTTTTCAAGGACGTGGACACTTTTAGCGAAGGCAAGAAAAACATCATTGGAATGAAATATTCAATAGCATTTTTTAAAACAAACTTTTGGATAGAGCAGACAAGTAAAGCAGGGAACTAGGTATAAAGCGTGTCTGGCAATTACACACACTGGCAATTTGCAGATGGTTGTTCTCAACGTTGATTAGAAATCAGTGGACCTGTGATGATAATGTTTTACCACATAGTGAGAACAGAAGGAAATACCCATGTGCTCTGTGAAAAGGTGAACACATTATTTCAGCCCCATAACACTGGAAGTGGATATGGATTAATTCTTTTTGATCAATTTTCCAATGAGTGCATTCTGGTATTCCGAGTTCAATTTACGATTGTGTACCTCGACTATTCAGAGAAAAATGGTGTTTTCTAGACGATAATTTTTCCCTCACAGAAACCAGTACATTGATGTCCAGAGACATCATCAAGCACAGCTTTTGGCCGCAACCAGAGCAAAAACAAAACAATTCTTGAAAGAAATTAATCAACCCCTTAATTTATAATGACAGTTATTAGTTGACAAAGCCATATACAACAAAACAGTTTGAACCCCTGGTTACCTAAAATTCATGTAATTTACTACTTGAAGACCTATGAGATTAACACTTCATGTATTCTGTGCCCAGTGATGTATTCACTGTGGTTAGTTTCACGCTCTTTCTTGTTACACTTAAAACAAAATAAAATGAATGCTACGTGCTTAAAATATTGTCAAGGATATTTTACTTGAACCGATGGTGTTACAGGCTGTAATTTGCGGTGTTCGGAGTCATAATTATTTTCTGTTTTTTTTTTCACCACTACTAGACAAATAGTACATGGTAAATTTTTACTAAATTAGGTGTTACAAAAAATCTTTTTTGCCAAAAAACAGCCAGATAAGAAAATGGTACAATGTCTTGTGTACCAAAATCAAGTAAAAATAACAACATATTTTAATCTAGCAGCTTTTGTCGGACTTCTACATTTTGAACATGCATCATTTGATTGAAAAAATAGATATGGTTAACTTTGATATAAAGATATGACAACTGTGGTCGCATGTCACTGAAGCATGTAAAAACAGCAAAATTACAAAACTAGAACTATTTACACTTTCGGTTTGTTAGATAATTTAGTTTCGAGATAATTGTTCAGCTTGATTTCGAGAAAACCACGTAATCAGTTGTTTTCTCTGATTCAGTTTTTCTTTTATGGATCAGGCTATGTTTGTTTTAAACAAAACCAAAACTGCTTATATATTGTATCATTATAATTATAAACAAGAGTAAGCTTCATTATATGTTATATGAAAACAAGACAGAATACATACACTTCACAACGTACATGTATATGTTTGACCTGAACGGCGAGTGTTCGTTTTTTTATGACCTAAAAGGGCATAATTGCCTCCACCATTAAAAAGACATTATTGTCAAGAAGAGCCCTAATGCAATTTTCATGACGGAAATGACGGTAACGCAGCTATTCTGATTGAAAGTCTTTGGTCTCATATTTGAAATGGAATCAGCCTCTCTGTCCGCTTACGGCATTTCTGCTAATTAGGTTTCCCATGATATGGTTAGTCTGTTTTTTCAGGCAGATTTTATAAGTGGATATTCTCTGAATTGGGTTTTTTCCTTTTGTGATATTTACGCACAGGATAGATAGGGAAGGCTAGTGTTATTTCCGTCAGTGACGAAAATGACAATGCTGTGTTTACGTTTGAAGAAATCCAATTAGCACTGTTCCATTTGAACGTGTTAATCATTTTTCTGTTGATCCACACCTTTTTTGGGACAGTGGCATTGCAGTTAGTATTATACACATTAGGTGTGCCCCAGAGAGCTTGCACGTCGAACACCTGTGTTTCTCTTTAGTTTGTAAAGTATGTATTAATAAATGAAATTGATTTGTTCTGTGACTGCTATATTCGTATTGGTTTATCATTTTAGGTCTTGTCTGTTTTTGTCTGTCTATTTGTCTCCTATCAGTGGTAAAAAGTCTTGGTGATTTTAAAATTTGAAACATTCGGTGTACCTTATACATAATGATATACTTTCGTTTTGTTAAAACTTATGGGAAGTTCACATCTTACTGATGTTTGTATAGCTGGTGGTCTTATCATTTGTAAATACTACTATTGACAATTCTGTCACGAGTTAATTGTTTATATGTAACATGTACAATAAAATAGTGTTATACTTAACTAAATGTTTGAATAATCCCCTGTGTCTGGTTTGGATTTCTAGCATAATACACTGAGAGGTTAGAAAATCCTGTACATCTGACAAGAGTATACTCTATAAGAGATCGTGCGGTATTTCTACATTAAAATTGATCGGTTTCATTATATCAAGCTTTGGCGTTTTCTAGATAATACAGGAAACTGCATCCTGTTCTTCGGCAAGCAATTTTTTGTCATCCAATCGATTGATAACGACCGATAACTACCGTTCCTCCTAGAGATGAAAATCCTGTCATGTTTGAAAGTATTATTAAGCATTTATGTAGTGTATGAGAAGCTGCATTTTTGAAGAAAGTATATGTATTTGCTATTTTTTTTTACTGTGAAACTAACGTAAAACAACTGCATGTGAAAAGTGTTGTTATTGAATTAAACATGTAGCACTGTTTGTTGCTTAGTCACCATGCGTTAGTCTAAAGAATGTTTAGGGTTAAACTGAATTCAGCTTGTCCAGTCTGTCAATCTGTCCGTCCGACCGTCCGTCCATTTAATTTTCATAACCTTCACAGAAGTGATAAGTACCATGTCTAATTGTGCATGGTCCATGTTTCGGGCCACTAGGTCAAAGATCATGGCTACAGCTAAATCTCGAAAAACACTGGTCCTAATTTAATGATATTTCTCAGAAATGATAAGTTCGATGCCTAGTTGTGCATGCTTTATGTTTTGGGTCACTAGGTAAAGGGGCACCAGATAGTAAATTTTGTGAACGCTAAATCTTCAAAATCCCTGGTCAAAATTTAATTATATTTCACAGAAGTAATAAGTACCATATCTAGTTGTGCATGGTCCAATAGTTAAAGCATCAAATGTTACATAAATTTTGGTCTCTACCAACTTGGTTTCGGCCTTCAGATATATTGTCCTTCGTACCGATCGTGAGAACGAATTAGAGCTGAGGTCAAAGTAAGCATATAATTTCTGATGACAGGATACATTTTATCTAAAATACTGATTTATCTGTACATGTTTTATATCCCCACCTTTAACCACCCGTCCCAAATTGTCAATATCAAGAGTAGTTATCCCAGTTTCAATGCTTGGCTCCGCAATATTCTGAATGCATCAGATCATAATATACAAATCACAAAGGAGGAATTATTTAAAGGCTTATTTCTGTAAAATACCTTTTTTACAAGTAATCAAATCGTTACAGACACCTACTGCATTGCAGTTTTATCGTAATTGTGAAATTCTAGCATGCTATATGCAGATGTTATGTTTAACAATTGGAGTTGTACATATTATATGGCTTGTTAAGATTGAAGCAAATGTATAAATGTTGCTTTTGACGATTTGAAGGAACGATTAGCATATCGCAAATTCACGGTATGTTTTCATGCTATAAAAATGTTACGGACTTATCTGTAAAAATACTCATCGATATGATGCTAAGTGATAAGGAATCCTCGGAAACTTTAGGGGCTGACAATTCAGTGGTATCATTAATTGAAATCCGCACCTAAATATGACCTACTTCTGTAACATCCAATTTATTTGCTAATGATAATGTCTATACAAACCGTTTTAAAGCGCTGAAGCCTTTCATTAGTGCATCTGATAATAAATACAAGCCTCACCAAATTAATCAGAAATGCAACAATGATTAAATATAACCCGGCTGTCCATTAACAACTACTTAAGGCCTCAGTGATGAGCTTACAGAGATAATTCCCAGGACAGAGAACAGTTTATTAAGCTTAATGACCTGTCAAAACAATTGTTTAAATGTTTAGATCGGCATGTCTTGACAAATGATCAAACAGATATGAGAATAGTTTTCGCCTTTTTTTCCAATAACAATTCAATGACGATAGCTTCCTCTCGTGGCTGTCGTGGAAATTAGTCGCTACTGTGCTTCTTAAAGGCAATGTCCGGGGATGATACAGTCTTCAGCAGGAACTGAGATTAATGTGAAAGTTATTGGAAAATTTCCTCATATCTATGTAGAAGAATATTTTGCAGTTGCAGTCTGAACATAAAATGCCATAAAACATGTCATGCGATTTATTGTCTCATTATTGGAAGTATTTATTGAACTGATGGAAAACATGAATATTGTATCGTTAATAAAATCAATACTAGCATCTTTGATTTATTATAAAAAAATGGCGAATTAAATTCGCTGTTTTATTGAAGGGCTGTTGAAGATAAATGAAAACATTTGAGTAAAATATATTGCGGAATTATTTCATACTGATAAAAATGGAAAAAGAAAACAAAGAAAACCAAAATGACAAAAGCAGTGATAAACAAGCAGTTGAAGAAATGAAAAATAAATCAGATGGTGTTACTAAAACTAACTGTAAAGAAAACACAAATAGCGAGGATAATGTCATAAATACGGGAAGAAATTCTATTGGTGGATTAAATTCAGTTGCTGAAGTCCAGGAAGGTCAAGAGAAGCCTACGTTTCAACGTATGCCAGTTGCAGGTACTACTATCAATAGGCGAATACCACATCTACATAAACTTGAGAAGTAAGTACGAAAGATACCTTAACCCACGAATTATGGTTGTAACATTAGTTTAGAACTGTTGATACAGTGTAAAACGGTTATATACTGTCGGAAACATTTATTATAATGATTTTGGATCAAGCATTTTTCCAGACAACAAGATACTCCAAACATATGTGTTAACACGCTCAGTTCAATTTAAGATCAGTACAGATTTCAACAGGGTTCCATTCTGATATAGACGGTTAGTGAGCTTGTAAAAGAATGATGGCCGTATGTCTGCCCGATTGATATCTGGCAATAAATGATATATGGGAAGTAATTTTGCTTGGAAAGAAGGTGTCCTTAGTTATGAATTGCTTAACGATTTAAGTTGACATTATAAAAGTAAAAACACTTCACTTTTATAAATGATTTTATGAAAGGAAACATTTCCCTTTTCAGATATTATAATAATTTCATTAACAAAGGTAAAATAGTTTTTAGGACCTATTTTGTGCCCCTTACCAGCAAATGGACAGATATTTAAATACATTAACGTTGTAGTTGTATTCATTAACGCTGTAATTGTAGTCATTTCTATTCCAATTGTAAGTCATAAAATGATACAGACGGGCTTTCAAATAGACACAGCTGCACTGAAATCTTAGGCAAATTTATACTTTTATAGTGTATATAAAATATAAGAACTCTAGTGTTATATTCATAAATAATACCAATGCCTTTTTACGGATATTTTTGGTTTAGCCAATAAGTGATATCTTAATATCGAATACCATAAATCGTGCATGAATGTTTGCAAAACTCTTCTCTTCTTGGACTTTTTTCCAAACTAAGATATACTTGATTAAAACGTCATGCACGTCTTTGACATACTAACATTCTAAAAGGAATAATTCTAGTAAATTTGATATGTATTTGGCAGAATTTTGTTACTAAAACTACAGCAGGTACTGGAATGACACTTCATAAAAATATTTTAGATAAGAAGCAAAACTCATAAGTATGTGTCATGTTCCTTCATACATATAACTATGTCCTACTAATCGGATTGCATAGATTTCATTTTCAGCTTTTCAAATACATGTAGTCCTGCATATCAACAACAAGATTCAGTTTATGTCGGAAACGCCATTACACTATAAATGCACATTTCATTGGAGAAGAATTACGATCTAAACAACACTTTTATTCAATAAATATTGAGGCTACAACAATTTCCAATTAGTTTGTAATCGATAAATTGATATTCTTCTTTCAAAAAGGGATGAACGTTAAAAGTGAATGTCTTGACGTTATACCAACGTCGTCTCTAAATTAATTGCGATATGCATGCACATAGTCCAATCGAAATTGGTTCGTCATAGTTGACATATCATGTGCAGTATGTACAAGAAATTAAAAGAAAATAGCTCAACAATGTGACCTACAATACTTGTTGAACTTATTTCCTGAAAGAGAGTTACAGAATATCATTTTTTTACATTTTATCAAAATTCTTATACATTGTTAAACTGATCAAACGTTGTTTTTGAGTTCGGTATTCCGACTTTTATTTTCAATCCTGCTAGATACTGGCATTTCTATTTCAGTGCACAAGTAATTGCCTTGCAGTAGGATTGTTTTTGCAGTCTTTAACATTTGCAACATTATATTGGGGGTTGAATTGTCGCGAACCGTTTTACGATTCGCTAAAATTGCCAATAACATAGCAAATGTTAAAATTGAAACGGATTAAATACTGTATTGAATGATCATTATGACAATGCAGACGGCAAAATAGCCCCTACGTATTATTTACAGAACTATTACACACAGTTAGAAGAATGTAAATCGTTGGGAATTTCACAAGTGAGAAGAGAGAATATCTTTTACTACATACTTAACACTGTCAAGAGTGCTTTCAATTGCTGTCATAGTGATAAAATGATAATAACTAGGTTGATTCTATTGTTCAAGACCGATAAATAAAACAAGAGTACTAGAGAGGACACTTTCGGAAGGAAATGGAATTGAAGGTTATATCATTAGTGAAGGGAATTGGAAACTGGCGACTTTACCATTCTTTGACGCACTTAAACAGAACCTAAAAGTCATCGTTTACCTTTTGCTGTCTCAAGAAATGTCATAGGACTTAACGAAATGTCTTGAAAGTAAAGCATTAAGCACAGCTAATTGCATATAGGATATTGTTAATGATGTTAATGAACAGGGAAATGTGTTACACACTTCAGCTTGCAGCTGTGAATATATAACTTGTATATGATATGTTAAACCAGCTATAAAATGTAGAAAATACAAGCTACTACAGGCACATGCTTCCTCTCTATCAATATTGTGTATGTTTCTATTAATCAGTCTGATATCTCTCGTTTTCTTGGATTCATCTGTCTTTTGAAAGTAAATGTGTCTACAGATTTCTGTCTGAAGACTTCTTGACATGGGATATTTATATTGTGTTGTCAATTGACCTATACCTGTAAGGCAGCCAAGAAAGAATAAAACTTTAAATTACCCCACTTTTAACTTACCTGCCCTAGTGAGCTTTAACGACCGTTGGATGTCTGTTGTCCGTCCAAACGTGTTTCAAATGCCTTCTTCTCATAAACCAATTCATGGAATATAGATAAACGTGGCCAGAGGTATCTTTCTATGATTCTCTCTTAAATGTTTTCAAATGGTTCCGGTTAACTAAACAACATGGCCACCGGGGTAATAATTAAAAAAAACTCTTTCAAATTCTTCTTCAAAATCACAAGGCCCAGAACTTAGAATTTTGGTGCGAGGCATCATCTAGTGGACCTCTACCAAGTAAAACCTTTAAAAATCCTTTCCAGATCACAAGGCCTGAAGCTTAGATATTTAATATGTAGCATTGTCTAGTGGACCTCTATCAACTTTGTTTAATTCTTGCCCCTGGTGTCAATATTGGCCTCGCTCGGGTAACCCCTTGTTTTTATAATAATATTAAAATCCTCTTCTCCTAGACCGCATGGCCTGGACCTGCGATACTTAGTATATAGCATTGTCTGGTAGACCTGTACCAAGTTTGTTCAAATTATGAACCTGGGATCTCAATTGACCACATCCTAGGGGTCCATTGTCTACATACAGTATTATAGAAAAAATTCTGTGTTCCTATAGCAACCAGTGACTTACCTAGCAATCCCGTAGGAACAAATATCTTTACTTTGTTTAATTTGCAATAAGTGTCCCCACCCCTTTTATCGGCGCTATTTCTTGACAACCGCGTCTTTTATCGGCGCTATTTTTACAACCATTAATGAAACTTCGTATTGTGATCGCCCGTTGTCCATTGTCTGTCGTCTGGTCTGTAATCAGTTTGTCCACACTTGCCTTGTTAACTCTCTTAATATTATTATTGAAATGTTTGTATTTATGATTTCTATGTCAACTTCAAAGTTGTGTCATCAGGGGTCAAAAACTAGGCGACTAGAAGAAATCGAAAGAAAAACATTGTAAAAAACTCCCAAGATGCCACATTAAGTAAACAATCATGAAACTGTTTGCCTAAATGATTTCTTAGTAAAGTTCGAATTCGGGTCACCTGAGGTCATTAATTAGGTCACACAGTCAAATCAAAGAATAAATATGTTGCAGTTTCGACGCCACATTTATTAAATAATTATCATGAAATTTGGTCAGAATATTTGTCATTATGATTTCAACACTATGTCACTTGAGGTGATATCTAGGTCACTAGAAGAAATCAAATTAAAACCATGTTAACACTTTCCGGATGCAACAGTTAACACCCGATTGTCATGGATGTGGTCATTGTGTTTGTCATGATGATTTCTATATCAAGTTTAAATATGGATCACCTGGGATTAGAAACAAGGTCACCAAGTCAAGTTAAGTCAAGAGAAACATTGTTGATACTCCAATAGTGACATTGCACAGCCAATCATTATGTAATTTTTGTTCTTAGATGCTGTTCAGCTACTTGTAAAGGAGATATGAATTCTTTATGAATTAATAAGAAAATGAGGAGTGAAAGATGACTTACACCTTTTTCTGTAACTAGGTGAGAACAGAGTAACACATATACAACTCGCATTCATATGTGTCACAGTGACTAAATCTGGTCTGAAAGTAATCACTTTAGATCCTCTTGCTTTAGTTTATTGACCATTATGTAATTTCTTCGAAGTGGAATGAAATTAAATATACAGTTGATATTTAAGCGGGGCTCGAGTAAAATCATTTTATCAGAACGAACTTATAGTGAAAACGAAAGGCATAAACCAACCAGTCCGTGCAATTTTATATAGGTTCAGACAAAAAGGAACAAACCTTTATAGAAATCCAATTCGTTTTTATAATTCAATAGAAACAAATGGTAATAATTACACTACATGGTGTTGTCATTGATCAAAGTTTAAACACTTTACGTTATCGAATTTCAGTCAAAAAGAAGACAAGCATTAACGATATAAGAAGGACTGCTTGTTGGCACTTTCAGATTTTGAAAATTAATTGCACTGACCTTATCTAGACCGTGTACTAACGAGGAAAATCTGTCTGAGATAAAGTCTCGCAGGACAAATTAGAGGAAAACCTTAATTCGAGGGAAAACGTGTTTGGTGAAAATGGTTTGCAACTAGAGCAAGTGTAACAGTTATACTTTTTGGGCAAAAAATTGACATACTTTGCAAAAAAAACGACCTTGGAAACCATACCATACGATGTTAGAATCAATCTGATTGGTTGTTTTTGGAAAAGGTATCGTGTCTATGCAATTTTATATAGTTCTTTTCATGATTAATGAGTTGCAAGTAATGACACATACTTTTATCATGGATAGTGTCTTGAGAGGGTTATGGCACGTTGACATTTAAGAGTACATGTTTCAAAGTTTGCATGAAACATGAATTAATGCATAACGTTCAGTGTATTCCGTGGTCCAGGGTTCTATGGGATTAGATCTCAGTACAAAGAGTATTATTTTAGGTCTGAATGTTAGAATATCCTTTTTATGTCAGTTAAGAAACTGATATATAGTATCTTAAACTAAAATCATATGCAGAAATCTGGAGAAATGTACACATATCAAATGCGAAATATGGTCCATCAAAGTGTTTTTAGCATGGACTGTTCGGAGAAATGGATAAGACAATTAACTTAGTCAGTGTTGAATCGCGTCGGCAAATCCAACTGTTTGCCATCTTGTTATTGAGCCATTTACCTGCTAAGTGACTAGCATGCCAAATAGTGAATTAACCACTGATTATAATCTGACTTGTTAACCTTTTGTCATGTCTTAATAGGGTAAGTCATACAATCAAAGCAGTTAACTTTTCATAGAAAGATTTAGTAAACAATTATAACCCTTGATTACTTTAAGCAAAAATAATATTGAAAAAGTTTCTTTGCCTGCTAGGTACTATCATGCACATATCTGAGTAGAATACTTATGAAATTGACTTGAGGATCACTATATTCAAGTCTTTAGGAATTGCAGTCGTAATCAAGTCAGGTACAGCTTGTGGAAATACATGTATTTATGAATATATATTTCCGTTATCTTTTCTGTAAATACTTGGTCTAAAATTTTGTTGCATCGGTAACTGGATGGTGGACCATATCTTATAAGATCATTATAAAATTAACTTTAACTTTTGTTAATGTCTTTAAGTGCTGATACAATCAAGGCATATAACACTTGAAAAATTTTGTGTAACAGTTATGGCCCTTGTTTGACTTAAGGGGAACAACTACAATTTAGTTAAAGTCTTACTTCTAGTATAAGCAGATTGCTCAGTAGGCACTTATGAGGTTTTTTTGACATGAAATTGTGATATCAGTTTAGGACAAAAAAGTTATAACGACAAGGCAGTTAACTCTATGACTAAGCAATCAAAATTAACAACAAATTATGGGACCCTAGTTTGACTTTTAAAAATTTGGTAAAGTATTGCATGCATGGTACTAAAACTGCACATAGGACAGAAAAGCCACTTAAAGTATTTATATCTGAAACCTGTGACAAGTGATCAGAATTTGGTAACAATTTAAATAGAATAAATTATAAACAAATAAGTTACCAATAATTGAAACTATAGTTATAGATTGTTGCACTTGCTTTACTCTATGATTCAACTTGGCTAGTTTACAACAATTGAATAGTTAGCGAATTTGTTTAATGCTATTACACTGATAAAAGATGCTTGTTTTTTGGCAAAGGTACCACAGTAGTCATGCGTGTTTTATGGACAGCTCTTGTTAACTAATAATCAAATTGGAATATCACATTCTAAAATTATATCATTTTGATAATGTATTGTAGAGGGTATTTCAGACATTCATCACAGTTAATCTTTGTTCATAAGTTAATGTTGAAAATTGACATATTAACCTAAAGCTGTGTAATATTTGTTACATTATTGTAGAGGTGATTGATTCATACAATATAGCATGTTTGTCTCCAGTCTCGAGTGTTGACTTGCTGTTATGACATAAACAGTTGTACATAGAAATCTTACAAAATATCCTATGCTAAGACTGGCAGTAATCACTATCAAATGGAGTCATTCATACCACCTAAATGTTTTTAAAATAATCAAATTTGATATCGACGAAAATTACTATAAACATTTTGACGTGATGTATTCTAGGGTTTATTTCAGGCATTCAAACAAAAAAAAAAAATAATATCAAACAGGTAATGCCAAACGTAGCAAAAAGCGACATCCTTCCCAAAACGGCCCATAGGACCAGCAAGTGTACAGGTGAGCGTCACACACATATAGCACATTGCTCCACACACACACATTGACTTGCATAATATTGACTTGCAATTATAAATCAAACCCACTAGGACAAGACGTTCAATTCACTATGGAGTCACATGTGGGACCCCTTAAAACGGTTATGGCAAAAATTTACCACGGGGAGCTAAACCGAATTGACTATAAACATTGAACGTCAGTATCTCTTTCCATCCAAGAAGTGCAATATAATTTCGGTGTTTAGGTATTTTGTAGTTAGAAGAATAATTGATGGTGTATCAGATACTAAGACCAAAGTCAAACCATTCTTCTAAAAAAGTAAAAATAAAAAAATGAGAAACTTGCGAGTGGATAGCCTTCCAATTCTTAAGCAATCTTAAACAAACCAGTACTACTTAACATTGTCAGTTATCTTAACTAAAAATGATAACGGATAAAAAGGCAAGAATTTTGCAGAATTTTCAGCAGGTTACTTAAAAGGATCAGTAACTTTTTCTTCGAGATTTAGCGTGTGTAAAATATTGAAGGCTCAACCAGGAAATACATAAATGGGATGAAAATGTTTTTGCACATAACCTTTTTGAAGCTTACATAGAGGATAAATAACAAACTAGTTAATCATCGTGTAATGCATTCATGTAGGGTAATTATTATGCCGAATAATTTATAGGTATTTGTTTTAAATAGGAAAATACTGGGAAAATATTAATATGAACTCGTGGAACAGTTTCCTTGTTTATATTGATCCATATTTTCTTTTTTCTTGTTTTGTTCATCATTTTCTGCTGTTGAACCCGCACAAATACTTTAAATGTATAAACAAGTATTGACATAACATTTCGTGGGTTTTGAAGAAAAATAGTGCAATTTTAGGGATAAATAAATTCCTGAATGTAGAAAACAGTGATTTAAGATAGGTTTTTGTTCGTTCCTTAAGATAGTGGATTGTACCATACACAAGTTAAAGCATTCACTGGTCTGATCCTATGTATTTTGTCTTAGTGCTTTCTATAGATATAAATGTATATACATGTACTTCCCTGAATTTGTGCCCTTTGCAAAAGGTAACACTTCCCTTAGCGTCTGGCCTACCGGTCAATACTTTTTTTATAATGATAAACGAGTTACCCCGCTAATTCCTAGTGCAACATGTTGCAATAAATCACTTTTAGACTGAAGTTAGAAAAATATTTAATCATTCACAATGGCAATATTATGCTATAGTCTTAAAACAAATTCATTGAAATGCCTAACAAAAAGTGTATGAGTAAAAACCATTGCGGACAATAGTACTCAGAGTTTATAATGGTGCATATTGTAATATTCAAACGTAGGCATCAGGCGTTGCATTCAAATATGTTCAGTGCATAAATACAGTATAATGAATTAGATAAAAATGACTTGATCTGGCTTTGGAATAACGATTTAATAATCATAATTAACTGTGCTACGCCTTTCATACAATTTATCAGGCACAATTGTAGTGAATAACGTTGAACTTCCTGTGTGAAGCTTACTGTTGTAAAATATATATAAATATTCAAAAAGGCAAAATAAACGCAACTTGTAAATGTTGTTATTTTTTACACAAAAGTGTCAGCCTATATTTTATTTATTTAAACGTGCAGATTAAGATTAATTTCCTATCTCTCACCGTGTATTTACCATGTGATAATTCATTCAAATACATGTTATTACTTTTTCTGCGTCTCTGCTCCGAGCGAATTCTGCACAAGATATAAGAAATTTCAGGTCAATTTGCAAAGTTGCGTTTCTTTTATATGAACAAATTGTTAAGTCTTAAAATAATTTATCATGTTAACAGAATGTCAGTGTTGAAAAGTGTTATGTAGATGGTAAGTTGTAATGTACTCATCGAATGACAGTAAAGTATCAAGGATTGTCATTTCATACCGGGCACACGTTTTTTCGCTTATGCAAGATTATGTTAAATTTCTGACATCTGTCGAAAAGTATTGTCTTGCAGCTCTGCCTTAGTTTCAAATTAAAGTAATGAGTATATTGTTTTAATTGTCTATGCCAGTTTAGTAATCCAGATCTTCCGTAAGTGCCCCAAAGAACATTTGATATACATGTAGTTTCATATTCATAGATTTTCGTTTGAGAATACGTTATTTGAATTAATTTTGGAACGATTTGCATTTGGAGACACTTACGCAACGGAAAGGGTAAAGCATGTTAAGACAAATTGCTTTGATAGAGAAACTTGTACTGGAATGAATACGTTTCTGTAATGGTGCCTTAGAAAATAGTCTCTTTGTTGATTGGAAGTGCCTTAAATCAAACTAAGCTCGGACATTCAACGTCTGCATTACATGTAAAAACGGGCTGTCAATACAATCCGAGGATGGGGAGAAAGTTTAGTAACGAAAGATGTGAGTGATTTTAAATGTTTTTATTACTTTTATGGAATAATGGATTTGAAAGACATTTTCCTTTATGAATAATTAATCGTATGTTATTTGTCGGAAGTGGTGCTAATAAATCAGCTGAGTGATTAGCTGTCGTGTCTGAGTGAAGCCATGACCTTTGAAACATTCACTATTCAGCTTTATAAGACTGACTGATTGTTCAGGACTCAATGTTCGCAACTGCCATTTCACGTTATTTACATACTAGTATACTATAGCTAGTAGATAAAGATCCTCACAAAGTATATTTGAGGCATGGCTTTCCAAGTTAAAACGAAGAAGAGGAAAGCTGGCTACAGTTCAGCCAATAGGCCATAGATTCCCTCCCTCTTTTTCTTTTGGCCATGGCATCATTCCACTGACTTCGGTTATATTCATTAATTGACATAATTTCTATTTTGTTATACATATGTTACTATGTAAAAGTTATATGTAATGACATCTTAGGGTAAAATTAATGCATATGATAGTCCCAATTATTTCACCCTATCATAAACAAGTAAGCTGTAATTTTTAGCTCGACTATTCGAAGAATAAGGAGAGCTATCCTAGTCACCCGAGCGTCGGCGTCGGTGTCGGTATCGGTGGCGTAACCACTTATGTTAAAGTTTGCGCACCACCTAAAATATTTTCAAAGTCCATTGACATATGGCTTTGAAACTGTGCACACTTGTTCACCATCATGCCCCCAATCTGTACACAGGAGGAGGTAACTCTATCAAGCATTTTGACAAAATTATGCCTTTTTTCTACTTAGAATTTACGTTAAAGTTTGCGTACCACCTCAAATATTTTCAAAGTCCATTGACATCTGGCTTTGAAACTTCGCACGCTTGTTCACCATCATGCCCCCAACCTGTACACAGGAGGAGGTTACTGTATCAAGCATTTTGACAGAATTATGCCCCTTTTTCGACTTAGAATTTACGTTAAAGTTTGCGTTCCACCTCAAATATTTTCAAAGTCCATTGACATATGGCTTTGAAACTGTGCACGCTTGTTCACCATCATGCCCCCAACCTGTACACAGGAGGAGGTCACTGTATCAAGCATTTTGACAGAATTATGCCCCTTTTTTGACTTAGAATTTACGTTAAAGTTTGCGTACCACCTCAAATATTTTCCAATTCAATTGTCATCTGGCTTTAAAACTTTGCACACTTGTTCACCATCATGCCCCCAACCTGTACACAGGAGGAGGTAACTCTATCAAGCCTTTTGACAGAATTATGCCCCTTTTTCGACTTAGAATTTACGTTAAAGTTTGCGTACCACCTCAGATAATTTCAAAGTCCTCGACATATGGCTTTGAAACTTTGGGCGCCCGTCACCATGATGATCCACCGTGTAAAGGGGGGTCACTGTATCAAGCCTTTTACAAAGCCCTTTTTACTTAGAACACGTTAAAGTTTGCGTACTACCGCAGATAATTTTAAAGTCCATTGACATATGCCTTTCAAACTTTGCACACTTGTTCACCATCATGATCCGAACCTGTGTACAGGAGGAGGTAACTGTATCAAGCATTTTGACATAATTATCCCCTTTAGAGACTCATTTACAGTCAGGATGGATATTATTTTATATTGTCAATCACTGAGAATAGTCGAGCGCGCTGTCTACTGACAGCTCTTGTTTACTGAATGTGTCCTACTATTCCTGTTCTGATACAAACATCTTAATCTTAATATGTAAATGCAATGTCAAACAAAAGTCGGAAAATAACATTCTTGCTTCACATTTGAAATTCTCTTGTCTTCCT
The DNA here is from genome assembly GCA_022818135.1 of Saxidomus purpurata. Taxonomy (NCBI): domain Eukaryota; kingdom Metazoa; phylum Mollusca; class Bivalvia; order Venerida; family Veneridae; genus Saxidomus; species Saxidomus purpurata. Next base: position 16,256,798 of record JAFMSR010000010.1, read on the forward strand.
GGCTTAGCATTTTACTGAAGAAAATGGAATATTCATGTTTCATGTTAAGCAGCTTGTGTATTGCAAGGCACTTTGCACTTAAATCCTTATTATTGTCTCAACAATTTGCAGATTAACACGAGATTTTGCCTGTTCATTGTAATTCCTGTTAGATTTTACAACTCAAGTAAGAAACTTGATTTAAGATAAATGTTGCAGAGAAGGAAACAAGAAAAGCATTGCGTGTGTAGCACACAAATCGTTAAACAATTGATGCAGTTTCATGACTTGGGATTAACATCGTCTTTTGTTACTGTTCCTGCTTCTGAACATAGAGTCCTAGCTGATTATATCAGACCCAGTGGCATATCATATAATTGTTTTGGCAACAAAGGTGTGCTTAAAACAAAACTGAGTATCACCCAGTGTTGTATTCAACGTTTTCCAGTTTCAAGGTAGATGTTAACGTCGTCAAATTTCTAATTTCCTAGTGAAGGTCAATCTAAATGTAATCTCAAATAATGTATAAAATACATTGAATTGTTACACCGTAGAAAATGTTGAATGTTTATCAAATCTATGTTCGAAGAAAAGAATATAGAAGCAAAGATTTCTGAAAATACTTGAAGAACTGACAATCAAAAAAGCACATTTGTCAGCATTGGTTAAGAGTAAATAGAACACAGTTTTATCATCGTTTCATCAATAGATTCACTATTCATAACATATTCAAAAATCATATGACTTTAAAACGTTTTTCAGGGTAGTAATAGATGAAATATTCCTAAGACATATTTAGAAGCTGGATACAATTGTTACTGATAAAAATAAGTAAATAAACGAGGTCGTAGTAGTATGGGTACAATAAACAAGACTGTCTGAACACATGTACGCAGCATTAAAAAGGATATTTTAGAAACTTTAAACAAACATGACATGGTCGTAATAAATAAAATAAGCATTAAAAAATATAAAAAATATTCAGAAGCTAAATGCATTTGTAGTAACAAATATAAGATAAAGGATCAATATTCTAAATATAACAATGTTCCCACTGTTTGATAGTGCTGAGAAATTACAATAGCGCTGTTTATGAGAAAATATAATTTACTTTTGATGCATCAGACTTCCTTTTACCTTTTATTATATCTTCTTTCAGGGTAGTCATTTTCACTTAATCGAATTTCTCCTAGGCTTTTCTTAATTTATCAAATTAAAATGACTCGTTCATTTATAGATTTCCAGTACACGAGATTGCAGTCTCTTATATGAATGTGAACAGTCTCAGATTGAATAGGAGTGTATGGTTTGACTCAAATAGATATCTTGAAATCTCTATAAATGGCTTCGGTTATGACAAGCTCGTATTGTAATCTGAATTAAGTGATATTAAACTATTTTGCATTTAAGATTATATGACGATCATTGTCTCTGAAGTGTTGTGATATTTAAACAGAGAAGATGTTAGTGATCTACTGTAAATGAAATCAGTAATATCTAATTCATTTGTTTTCATTAACATTCGTTTTTGTGTCGCCCTTTATACACAGATATCGATTTGTACGTCGGTCCGTCAGTTCTTTGGTCCGTCACTAAAACTTAACGTCGGCTATTACTTTACCATTTCTTACGAAATTTTCATCAACATTTCAAATTGTATTGCTTATGGAAAAAGGGTCGTGATGCCGCCAAATTTTCTAGGTCACGAGTTATGCATCTTTTTGCATTTAGATTTTGGTTATAACTTTGCCTTTTCGAAAGATCTCTTTATCAAACCTTCAAATTGTATTGCTTAAAAGTCGCGAAGCCGCCACATTTGGTAGGTCAATGACTTATTTGAAAGAATTATGCCCCTTTTTGTACTTAGTTTTTCTCACAAAAACTTAACGTTGGCTATAACTTTGCCGTTTCTTAAGATTTCTTCATCAAACTTTCAAACTGCTTTGATTTTGACAAAATGGACGTAATGACGCAATTTTTTGTAGATCAAGGTCATATTTGACAGAGTTATGCCACGTTGTTTACTTAGATTTTGTAACACAATTATTGGTTTTTAATTGTTATACTTTTTATATGCATTTGAACAAATAGTTTTTGTAAGAAAAGCTTCCTAGTTAATGTTTTTTGTTATAAAATGGAACATTTGCGAGTGGGAAATCATCTTTTTTTTTTTTTTTTTTTGTGTGTGTGTTTTTTTTTTTGTGTGTTGTGTTGAGGTCAAAGGTCAGTGTGAATAATTGTCGTGTGTGTGTGTGTGTGTGTGGGGTTGTGTGTGAATTAGTATGTGTGCTAGTGTGTGTTTGTGTGTGTGTGTGTGGGGGGGTGGGGGGGTGGTGTGTGTGTGTGTGTTGTGTGTGTGTGTGTGTGTTTGTGTGTGTGTGTGTGTGTGTGTGTGTGTGTGTGTGTGGGGGGGGGGGGGGGGGGGGGGGGGGGGGGGGGGGGGTGGGTGTGTGTGTGTGTGTGTGTGTGTGTGGGTGGGTGGGTGGGGGTGTGGGTGGGGGGGGGGGGGGGGGGGGGGGGGGGGGGGGGGGGGGGGGGGGGGGGGTTTTTGGGGGGGGGGGGGGGGGTTTTGGGGGGGGGGGTTTTTGGTTCGTGGCATTCACAAATGGATATTATTTGTTTAGGTCAAAGTCAGGTGATATTCGTGTGCATATTGATTAGATACTTGGTCTAGTTGTATGCACAAATGAATTAGAAAACTCATCTCTCATATATTTTGTCGATGCACAATTTCATTTCTCTGTTACAAAAGTATTTTATCAATCATTCAGACTATGAAAATTAAATAAGATATATATATTTGCATTTTTTATCATGTGTTGTATACTTAGCAGCAATGTTAGGTCCCTATTTATTTTTTCCTTTGATCACGTACAAAAAATTGTACAATTACCATGCGAGTGAGATTAATCCTCGGTCTATAACCTAGTTGTATATAAACGGATTATTACGATAGTTTGCTTTCATGTCCCTTTATATTTACCAGTCGCTTTATGTGTTTCAGTTTGAACATGTAATGTGTGCATTATAAGTTCTTCGTTCTTTGACATTTGATGCCTTTGATACACTCTGACTATTTCTCGTCAAATTTGATGCTGAGAGAGGCTGTTTCAATCACCTATAAAAGTAAAATGTCAGTTCATGCAGAATACAATTTCTAATAAAATGAAATAAATGTCAATGATATGCTGTTTGATCCAACTTTTATCATCGTTCATGTTAACTGTGGAGTTCAAATCACAGTCGGAAGGTTGTCATGCAGTTGAAACATAATATGGAAGAATGGTACATATAATTGTACATTGCACCGCCCCTTCGTTCTTTTTACTGTTTAGAAAATACGTGTGAAAGTGTAAAAAATAAATGAAGGTATATGATGGTCGAAACCGTTCATAAACGCTGACATTTGCCAGAAGAATGTTTGTGTGAATGAATGAAATTAGAAATGCATTCACACCACAACTGTTTGTAGGGATTACAACAGAACTCTTACGCAAGACTTAAAGCAAATTTGACGTTATTTATTAGCTCACCTGGCTTTGCCTCTAGACCTCTACTAAGTTTGTTCCAGTTATGAGCCTCGGGTCAAAATTGACCCCACCAGGAGGTCACTTTGTTTTATATAGGCTTATATAGGAAACACTTTAAAAATCTTCTTCTTTGATATCACATGGTTTAGAGCTTAGATATTTGGCATTTAGCATTGCCAAGTAGACCTCTACCGAGTTTGTTCAAATCATGACCTCTTCAAAAATATGAATCTTAGGGAGTTGAGAAAAGGATAACCTTGAAACTGTAAAGTAGTTGGGACTTGTGAAAAATTCAAGTTTGAAAACATGTACGTTAATTGAACAAGGGTGAACTTTTCTAATGGATGATTGTCCGGCGTCCGTCAACATTTTGATTCAAACGACATCTCCTTTGAAACCACTGGGCCAATGTTGATGTAACTATGCAGTATTGTTCCTTGCATGAAGCATTGTCTAGTGGATATCTACTAAGATTGTTCAAATTATGACCCCCGGGTCATAATTGAACCTGCCCGGAGGGTCACTTAGTTTTACATTGGCTTACATTGGAAAAACTTTAAAATCTTTTTCTCTGAAACAACATGGCCTAGAGCTTAGAAATGTGGCGTGTAGCATTGTCTAGTGGACTTCTACCAAGAATGTCCAAACTATGACCTCCGGGTCAAAAATTGACCCCGCCGGGGGTCACTTGGTTTTACAAAGGCTAATATAGGAAAAACTTTTTAAAATCTTCTACTCTGAAACCACTGGGCCTAGAGCTGAGATATTTGGCATGTAGCACTGTCGAGTTGACTTCTACCAAGAATGTCCAAACTATGACCTCCGGGTCAAAATTGACCCCGCCGGGGGTCACTTGGTTTTACACAGGCTTATACAGGAATTTTTTTAAAAAATTTCTTCTTCTCTGAAACCACTGGGCCAAGAGCTGAGATATTTTGCATGCAGCATTGCCTAGTTGACCTTTACCAAGTTTGCTCAAATCGTTACCACTCGGTCAAACTGGGCGTCTCTTGATCTTACATAGGAAAAACTTTAGTATAGATAAAATCAAGACAACACGAAGTTTTCAATTTACATGTTTCGACTTTATGTCTTCGTCAGAAATATACAACATACAGTATGCAAAACAAAAAGACGTCACGTCCGTTAAAAAGGACGCGAACGTCCGCGTGATGAAAAACAACGTAAGGTTTATAATATAGATATGGATCAGACTGATGCGGCGGGTTTTATTAAAAAGAAATGTATTTATTCAATACACGATAAATAAATATAAAACCCAACATGTCTATATGAAAAACCATTACTAATGAATATAAGACAAATAGGAAAAACTTTAAAAGTCTTCTTCTCTGAAGCCACAAGGGATATTTAGCATGATGCATTACCTTGTGAAACTTTACCAAGATTGTTCAAATCGTAACCTCAGGTTGAAAATTAATCCTTCCCGGGGGGGGGGGGGTACTTGATTTCGCATATGCTTATATATGGAAAACTTCAAAACACCACAAGGCCCACAGGCAGAGCTAATATATTTAGAATATTACTAAGCATTGTGTAGTTATAATCATGACTCATTGCATTATTGGCAATTAATAAAAGAAACAGTTTGCCCTGCATGCTACTGACAATATTATACAGTATCAGCGATTTTTTCGTTCAAGGATTACGTAATTTATCCTTATTTTGATATTAACATGTGTGGTACAAGTTACCTATTCCATTATTCGTAAACCTTGTCAACGTTGCCTTAATTACACCCTTAGACTAAAGGAACAATGTAGTTCTGCACTTTTCTGCACTTTAGCACTTTTCTGATCGATGATTGTCCGTCGTCCGTCGGCAGTCGTCCGTCGTCCGTCAACATTTTGATTCAAATGACATCTCCTCTGAAACCTCTAGGCCAATGTTGATAAAACTATGCAGGAATGTTCCTTGCATGAAGCTCTACCAAAATTGTTCAAAGAATTCCATTCCATGCAGAACTCTGGTTGCTATGAAACACAAGGAGGTGAGGCAGTAGCATGTCAGTGGACCCACCAAGATTGTTCAAATTATGACCCCCGGTTAAAATGACATCGCGCGGGTGGGCACCTAGTTTTTGCATAGACATATATAGGAAAAACTTAAAAAATCTTCTTCTATGAAACCACAAGGCCTAGAGCTAAGATATTTGGCATGTAGCATTGTCTAGTGGACTTCTACCAAGATTGTTCAAATTATGACCCCCGGGTCAAAATTGACCCCGCGGGGTGGTCACTTAGTTTTGCATAGGAATATATAGGAAAAAAATTAAAAAATCTTCTTCTCTGAAAGCACAAGGCCTAGAGCTTATATATTTGGCATGTAGCATTGGCTAGTGGACCTCTACCAAGATTGTTCAAATTATTACCCCCAGATCAAAATTGACCCCGCACGGGGGTCACTTAGTTTTGCATAGGAATATATAGGAAAAAAATTAAAAAATCTTCTTCTCTAAAACCACAATGCCTAGAGCTTAGATAATTTGCATGTAGCATTGGCTAGTGGACTTCTACCAAGATTGTTCAAATAATGACCCCTTGGTCAAAATTGACCCCGCACCGGGGGTCACTTAGTTTTACATAGGAATATATAGCAAAAACTTTAAAAATCTTCTTCTTTGAAACCACAAGGCCTAGAGCTTAGATATTTGGCATGTAGCATTGGCTAGTGGACCTCTACCAAGAGTGTTCAAATTATGACCCCCGGGTCAAAATTGACCCCGCACCGGGGGTCACTTAGTTTTACATAGGCTTATATCGGAAAAACTTTAAAAATCTTCTTATCTGAAACCACAAGGCTTAGAGCTTAGATATTTGGCATGTAGCATTTGCTAGTAGGACCTCTTCAAAGTATTGTTCAAATTATGCCCCTTGGGTCAAAATTGACCTTGCACCGGGGGGGGGGATCATTTGTTTTACAAAGGCGTATATAGCAAAATGAAAAATGACTTCCACCAGGCAATAGACTGTACCAAGGTGAGCGATATAGGGCCATCTTGGCCCTCTTGTTTTATAATATTGTGAAGTTTTTGTATTCCAAACAACATTAAAATTACCATGATCAATGCACTGGATGTGAATATCAAACTCGTATTTCGAAATAATGTTTGGTTTAGCATTTATTTTCATATTTAAAGTCCATTTTTTATAAAAGGATAAACTAACAAATTACTCATATATTAAAACAAATATCTTTTTAAATCACAATCAATAATTTTCTCAAGAACAGCATGATCATTTCATTAACATTAGGCAGTTTTTACAAGCTTTTGGGATACTAGTGAAAAGGAAAACTTATTGAGGTGTTAGCTCACGGAATAAGATTCTTTTATCCTCCACAAAGTGTGCTTTTGAAGATTCTGATTTTTAAAAAGGAAGTCACATGTAAGTATTTCGTTATTTGACTTGTCTGTTATGCCATTTCTAATGACGGATTGGGTCACATAAATTTGTCTTAGATCTTTGAAAATCTATTTGTCGTGTTACCATATTATTGCAAGTAGTGCATCTGTCTTTTTATATCCAGTCCACTGAAATGAGAGTTGCTGTCCTTGACTGGCAGACGGTTAACTAAAAAAGAATACGTTTTCAACATCATTATACACAAATGCATTTAAGGTATGTCAGAAAATAATAATCAGCACCTCAATAATATGTACCATACATGTTTGCGTCTGCAGTGATGTGACCAAAACAATCTACATTTTGTATATTGATATTTCAATTTTAGAGTACAAATCTACCAGACAATGAGTACAGCGAATTCAATTGTAAATTAATGATAAATAATCATGCTGGGGTAAAAATGTCTCTAACAAGGCAGATATAATAGCGTGAATGATACATAGAAAATAAATTCAGGGAACAACATAAAAATTAATGTTTCGGAAAAGCAATAACTCTTCCCTCCGAGAAAGAGTTTATAATTTTATAAGTAATCAAAAAGAATTGAAAGCAAATATAATAAATAATATTCTTCGGTTAATTTGACATCTATAAAACGTCGGGAAGCATCATTGACTGCCAAAAACAATTTATACATTTGAGTAGATCTGAGATCAGACAGTGAGCTGGACTACCCAAGAGTTTGCATTGGATTTTCACAAATTTCCATGTAGTATTGAAAAGAATCATTTGACATTAAATCAATTTTTTCATATGTTTACAATGCGCATACTTCGTAAACATAAAAGTAACATAAGAGGTTTTGATGACTTTTACAAATAATAATTTGAACGAAAGTCGGTAGCTAACGTATAAGTACATCTGCGTCTTCCAAATTGGCTTTTACATTAATATCCCAAAGTGGTCTAAAAGTTACTGGCTTGTACAATACTCAAGTTCCATTTCGGATGTTACAAATGCTATCTAGCCTGAAAAATTGACTGTTATTTGCACAAGAAAACTATATTAAAGTCGTTTTGAAAATAGAAAGCACATTTTGTCAACATAATACAGTATGTGATAGCGAAAAACTTTCTAACAACATTTTGTTGTGGTGAAGAAATGACAAAAATGAAAATGAATTTCATACGTTGACTGTGAAGTTAGCAGCTGTTGGCATTTCTATCTTTAGTCGGTGCCAGATTTTATACCAAACTTAATGGGATTGACATACAGAAATATTTTTAATTTAGAGCATCTGATAACTCATCCTGTCCTGACTTAAACATTCAGACAAAACATTGTAAAATGGTTAATTGTAACTTTCTCTCTTTATAAAGCTTTATTGATTAATGCACAAAGTTTAACGTAGAAACTAATTATTGCGGAGAACAGCCCATAAAGTTTCATACCGTGTCAAAACTATTTTTAAATGCTAAGATAGGCATGTCTTGACAAACGATCAAAGAGATACGGCGAATAGTTTATTTTCCATTTCATCCAATTACATCTCGTTTACAGTTGCTGACTATATTGCCAGTCGTAGAATTTGTCCGAGCTGCATTTCAAAGTACATTGTGCGTGGATGAAAACTCCCAACAGAATAAAGATAAAAGTTTATTTTATTGGAACGTTTCCACATATCTACCGGCAGTACTTGTGTAAATTGCAGTTGCAAATCGTAAATATGCCATGTGATTTTTCTATCTAATTATAAGAGATAATTGCCGAATCGATAAAGATAACTAAATGCTCTATTGGAAGTAAAATCAGTTACATAACACTAGCTTACATTTGGTAAAAAGTAACACAGGAATCAGGTACTGTGTAATTCAAAGGAAATAATAAAAGTGATATGCGTTTTCTATAAATTTATCGTAGATTTACTTAATACTTACGAAAATGGAAAAAGAAAATAACGTAAATAATCACTCTGAAATAAACGAAAAGACTATTGATGAGGAAATAAGAAGTAGATTTGAGAATGTTGATAAAAGTAGTTTTGAAGAAAGTGCACGTGGAGCAAAACGTGAAGTAAATACAGTGGGCAAAGCTGTTGGTGTATTGACTTCATCTGCTGATACTCAGAAAATTGAAGCGAGGACAACCAAACAAGACATAGCAGCTGGAGGTACTAATCTCATCAGGCGAGTACCACATCTGCACAAGCTTGAGAAGTAAGTAAGAAATATATCTTAACACAAGTGTTTTTTTCTGTAACAGTGGTCAGTGAGTTTATATGCACTGACCAAACATGAAAACTTTACAGGATTTTAATGAGATTTACTATGCACGAGAAAGAAACACCAATCTCACCATGCAGGAGGTGGAATTCAATCATTTGTAAGAATGATAAACTTTATCAGTTGGGCAGTGTGTCCATGAAAAAAAATAAAAATCATCACAGGAACTTTCAGATATAAGGTCACATATTCAACTGTATATTCAATTCAAAGGGAGGTTATTATAGAATTTCAATCTTGGAGTCTCAACTCTCGCTTTTGCAATGTGTTTTTATAAAACATTGTTGAGTTTTCTAGTCTCGACATTACTTTCTCTCAAATACAAAAAGAATATTTTGTCTTGACAAACAATTTTGTTTTTGATAAATTGTCTGTTTTCACTATATGAGTTATCAACCTTTTATGCATGATAAATGACTAACTTTTGGGTCTATTATCGCCTTTGTTATTTGTCTAATTTTATAGCGTCAGAGTAAACTACACTGATTTGATATTGTGTTAAATACGTGTATAATAAAAGTGTAAAGTTTTTATTTGAGTGTACTTGTAAAAATGCTGAAGTTAATGTCACATACACCTCTCACAAGGTACTAGTACTGGACATTCTAGATACAATAAGTAACAGTTTGATATTTTAATATCTATGTATCTGTGTTTGGTACATGTAGTAGCAGTTGATTGTTCATACAACGGTAGTGCGTTAACATGTAGCTTTTCACTTAAAAGAAATACTCAAACCCTATTAGTTCTAAAACATATACCAAATTCACGATCAGAGGTTTTGACGCAGATTAGAGCCGACCTACTGGCAAGTCCGCCTCAGTGGTCAAGTGGTTAAGGTTTCTGGCTTGTAGACACTTAAGCCAATACTGATCGAGGCTCATGGGTTCAAAGAGGATTCGAGTTTAGTACTCGGTTCTTCAAATGAGCAATGGTTACGTAAGATACGCACCTGTATCATAACTGAAATACTGTTAAAACGAATGTTAAAACAGAAATGAATTTAATGTTCATTGTGAGAATGGTTGCCTTGAAAAAGTATCGTTTTGTATTTCAATTGTAACTCATAACACTTACATAACATAATTGTGGCTGAAGTGCTTTCAAATGTTATACGATTGTCGAAGTACATTATGTTGAATGTTAGGTAATTTGTCTCTACTTCAGTAATGTAATAAAAACATTATAATTCAAATTTTATGCTTTACATAATGTGTGAAAGCAAACATATGTTGCCTCAAAGTTTTAATGGTAAACATGTTCATGTTTAGTTTAAGTGTTTATAAAACAAAACGATTCTTACAGTAAACAATATTGCTACATGGGATTTTTTTTTCAACAGAAAACCAACAGTTTTTAGCGCATAAAGCTTTTCAGCTGCAAGATTTCTTTTCCGAGATGCTGTTTTTATTTCTGAAACTTTCAACTCATTTCGTTTCAATGAATAGCTGAGAAATAAACATTTTACTGGTACAAAATGAAACTTTTCTTACACTATACGCCACGGACATTTTTCCGGTGTGAAGTATACTTTAATTATCGTTACAACGAATTTAAAATACATGTATATTTATTAAATCGATAATCCGATAAAACACTATACATTGGACATGACGTTGAAACTGAAACTAAAAACCTTAAACTATTTGCAACACGTTTATAGAATATACATTAACATTGTATTCTGGAGTAAACATGTTTGAAAATTTGATATCGTCTATTTTAAATTCTGTTTATATTTTCTTTGGGGACCAAATATAATAAATAATATAAGCGAATGCATACTATGTTTATCTCAGTTTGTTTATTGTTTTCCTATACTGATGTGAACAAAATGTGTCTATGGAGAGTTCAGGCATTTGATGTACTGCTGTAAACTACTCGTTTCCTTCTTTGAAGTTCACTCTTTTCGATAAAGGATTTAGATTAATTACAAGTTTGTCCAAAACACGTACAGAAGGTTGTTCAGATATTAATTGGGAGATTAAAACCTCTGGTAGGAGATTCAGCAGTAGGATAGTGGGTCCGAGAATATATGTTTGCTATTGGAACCATCTGCCTTTTTATATGGAATTATGTTGGTTTTTTTCAAGAAATTAAAACTGTTATCAGATGAGAACTGTTTTGTGTGTTGTAACGATTCTTCTATCCAAACATGTGTGTCTTGTCACCAGCAAGATATCTTTGTTTTTCTGTTTGCTGAATGTACATGTGTATCTCAGAATTACTCTGGTATAACCTTTTGTCGGATGCTTCTATCACTCTGATGAATATCTCTTAAACAAATTGAAATTTCTTACTAAGAAACACATTTATTTTCTAAAACACATTTTTCAATACCATTGAGCAATTCCTTTTTACAGAAGAGAGATATTTCAGTTGCCTGTAAAAGTTTCTCTATTAAAAGGAAACTATTGTTCTATGAATGAGTTAATTATCTAGGATATAAGAGACGTATTCTACTATAAGGCCTATAATCTTGTTGATGATAGAGATATCTATCAGTCTCAAACAGCTATCTCATTAACATATATATCTCATTTTGCAATAAAATACAACTCTTTCTTGTCACATCCATTGCGGTTCTAATTCTTTGAAATCGAGATGAAAATAATTGTTCTTTAGCATCTTTTTTGTCTCTGTGGAACTGCCAAACGATAGTCTGTTAAAAAGCAACATGAATAGTACAATTATAAATAGTACACATAAAATAGTAATATTTCAACAACTTTCAAACATAACTTTAAAAATGAGAGAAATCATAACGATATCAAAAGAGTGTATGCATGTATCAGATAAGCCATTATACTGAAGTTTTGCCTGTGCAAAATATCAAGCAAGCCATTCTGGAAAAGAAAAGTATGTTTGTATCCTGTAGTTAATCTTAGAAAAAGGAGTTACACATAACGTAATGCAATGTTCATTGTTATTTGTGAAACAAATGCTTATAACAACTGAATAAAGTATAGGACAAATGCTTTCTTCTTAGCAAAATCGTAACTCCTATGAGATATTATCTTTAAATTTGAACTATCAGCAACTAAATGCAGATGTCACCATGACCTCCACATATATATTTTTACAAAACCAGTTATGCATAAATGAAGCAACATGGAAATCGTTAGAAAATTGACATAAACGTCACGTGAGCGTCCTCCAGCGGTCTCAGTTGAGGTCATGGTGTTAAGAAGACAATATTGCCAGGTTGAATTTCTTGTTCAAGACCGGAACAGATATCTGTATAACTTGAGAGACAATTTTTGAAGAAAATGGTATTGAAGCTTTCTGCATTTTCAATTGAACAATTGAAACAAGCATCTATTCTATGCATCTCAAGGTTGTAAGGTGCGTTGCTTGTCACAGGTAAACTTGTTGTAGTTCGTGACTTCAAGGCATTTAAATATCGAATTCTTTGAACATTTGCGATATAACTTGTATCAAAGCTGACTTAATGACTGCAACCTAAACTTCAATGTTTTGTTACTTAATAGTGCAGTATTTTACACTTTTGGTTTGTGGCAGTATTTAGGAATAGGTTTGGTTTTGAGTGATGTACCGGATAGTTTGTCACTGTGTGAAGTTTAGATGCGTAGTAATCTAATCACGTTGGCTTGAGTGATTTAATTACGAAGCTTCTAAACGACAAACAGTGATAAACTTACCGGTATGTCACGCAAAAGTAAAATTTATTTCCATTCTAACACGTTAACTTTCCAGGTCGCCAAACAACGCCAGAATAATTTTGCTGTTCCCATAACTTTTACTCCTCATTTCTGTAATTATGGCATAACTTGCAATAACTTGTTTTAAAGGAATCATTTTTATACTTATTTTTTATTTCGTGGTTTTCATGTACGTACTGTGATATAACGGCAGCTTGTATCAAAACCAGCTCAGCTACTTTCAGTGCAATCATCTACATTTACCTATATACCGTCTGACTTCAAGAAGCTGAGCGCTGAAACATTGATGACGTCACATATACAACATTAAGCACGAACAACGTCCCGCGTAATCGACAGTATCACGTTTATATAAAATATACAAAACTATGCTTCCAGCGTAAATTTTTAGAGAATAACTGTTTTGATAAACATTTAATGAATATTCAACATACACTGCATTTCGAACACAAAGACCGACAATGTAAACGTGTGTGGACGTTTTGATTATGTTAAAATACGCGGGGGATTTTCAAACGCTGAACATAGTTACGTCCATTCGATTGATATCCAGTATTGAGTATCACGCTCAAATTCTTCTTTCTTTATCAGATGAAATGGAGTTAGTGTTTAAAATTATAAATATATATCCTCTAAAATAAGGTATAATATTCTTGTCATTTTAACGACGTCATCGTTGTATGATTCCCAGCATTCATTACGATTGGTGTATCTTTTGACTGGAATCCGGAAAATAATCCACCATAACATTTCGCAAAAATTGTCGAGTAAAATAAAGAGGAAATATTCACCGTCTCCGTTACTTATATGTCTCTCATAAAAATGTTAGTTATCTCTTCTGTTTTATTAAAACGTAACTCTCTGAAGTAAAAACAGCTTTAGTGCCATTCTGTTTGACATGAACTTGTTCTGGGCTGCTTCATACGTTATTTTTTACAATAAATCATAGGATGTAAAGATTGTTTAATTCAGTTAAAAGGGCCCTATATAAGATGTTCCTAGTCGGTCCTATTTACTGATGTCAGGTCTTCTACTATACTGTAAATAAGGGCCAAGATAGAGACAAAATGCAGCACTTGAATAAATCTCTGGTGGCTCTTCTACTAGTATCTACAAGACCTTAATATACAGTGTTCTGTCTAGAACAGATTGTCTTGTTTAATACCGCTCTAGTTATAATGATCATGACCACAAGCATGTAAGCAAGAGAACGTTACTCCGTCAAGGACTTCTTTCTAGATTTTGCCCTTTTCGACTTCAGATAAGTTTTTCGTATGTGCCCTTTATTGAGAAATTACTTTGAAAGTTAGAACACTTTTGCCCTACGACACCTTTTCTATCGACTTAGAAAATACATTGAATCTGGATAAAATCAACATATTGAGTGAACCCTTTGAGGTATTGTTATCTGTGAAGCATTTAATTTTGATAACTGCTCTACTTTATTTGGTTATTTTTATCGTAACATTCCACTTTTTAAATTTAAATTTATAACTGGGGTTATTTCTTTCTAAGTTTGAAGACTTGTTTACCAAAATGGCCCCTACATGTGGTCAAAAGAAGGTACAAATGAAACTACCAACATTAAGGCATCTGCACTTAGTCAGTACATAATACAGTAAAATCTTCTAAAAGCTCAGACAAATCTTTATATTATGTACTTGTGCTGATCGTTAAAAGGATATATTGACCCTAGTTGTTGTCCAGTCTGTTGTGCAGCTATAGATGAAGACTTACGAAAAACACTACTTTAAACAAATCGGTGACGAATGAGAGCGAATCGCTTTTGGATGTGAGACACACAAAACTCTCGTCCATCAAGCGATGCATTAGCTAAGCCTTATCCAAATTGATTACAATAGATCCTCTGACATTTGTAAATTTACTCTTATGTACCTGCTTTTCCCAGAAAGCGAATTAGTCAACAGCTGACACTCTGACACATTAGATTCTTTTTCCTCCGAAAAGAAATGAGGACTGAAATAAAAGTGGTACATTGCAAACAAAACTGGTACACAATCGTTGTTTAAAAGAGTATTACATACGAGCAGATTTGTTTTCAAAACGTAAACAATGTGTTAAAAGTATGTAAAATAATGAATAAAAAGATTTTTCAAAAAGAACATATATCGGGTAATGCATCGTTTTACGCAAGGTATTTATAAGGGTTTCACAGAATTACAACCCGTTTTATTACCAATATTTACTGGAATTGGTAATGTAAGGATAGTTATTAGTCCTCAGCCACACACACAGTTGTGGACTATTTGTTTGCACGATTCTGTCCTTGTGGCCGAATTTTACGCCCAGAAGTCTGTAACGTCTGTATGCACGAACCAAATGTCAAATATTTTCACACAGTTATTGTACATAACATTAACTTTTTTAAGGTTTGTCATGCCTCACACACAGGGATCTACCTTGAAAGTCAAGGTCACACTTCTGACTTAAAACCTGTAATACAGGGTTGTACAAAACTTTGTGTCGTGACTGCTGCTTCCACGTGCATAGTTCAATCAATTTGTTTTATTCAATTGTGCGAATACATGTACCGAAAGAGTTTATCATGCAAAACACCCATGGAGTTACGTTGTAGGTCAAGGTTACCCTTGGGACTGAAACCCGTGATTTATTGTCCGGGATGTAACTTCCACATACATTGGCAGATTTTCAATTTTTCATCATACAGTCGTTGCCTAAACTCCAAGGATGTATCATGTTCCATCACCAGGAAGCTGCCATGAAGGTCAATGTCACACTTACTACGGTCCTGTGATACATTTGTGGGGGGGGGGGGGGGGGGGGGGGGGGGGGGATTTTTTATTTTGTTTTTTTTTTTTTTTTTTTTTTTTTGTTTAGGGTTATATGCCAGTATTCCCTTTTTTTTTTTTTTTTTTCTACCACCTCACTTTATTTCAAAACCATTGGGGTGTTGTTTGAAACTGCAAACTGACATGGCTGATTTTCATAACAGACAAGAGGACATAACTCTGTCAAGTTTTAGCACAAGGATGCCCCTTTTTGACTTAGAAAATACATTGAATATGGGTAAAATCCACTTATTGCCTTAACCCTTTGAGATATTGCTTTGAAACTTCTAATGCTATTTCACATCATTACCCCCATCTGTACGCAAGAGAAGGTAACCCTGTCAGGGTTTGTTTTAAAAATTAAGGCCTTTTATCGACTTAGAATCTTGGTTAAGTGTTTTACCAGTCACATCCACTTTTTGACTGAACTGTTTGGGATATTAATTAGAAAGTTGGAATACTTGTTTACCATCATGATTCCCAAACATGGGCAGGAGAAGGTAATTCTGTGAAGGATTTTATTTGAATTATGGCCCTTTTTGACTTAGAAACTCAGTTAAAATTTTCATTCTTGTCCACTTGTTAACTTAACTATTTGAGATATTACTTTGAAAGTTGGAGTACTTATGTACCATCGTAAGACCTATCTGTAAGCAAAAGAAGATAACTCTGTGAAAATTTTTCTTGATTTGTACTTAGAAATTCCTAGTTAAAGTCTTGTGTGCCCTTAACTGTCAAAGTTTTGTTTTATTGGCAAGCACTAAAAAAGTCGAGCACGCTGTCCTACTGACAGCTCTTGTATTTAGAGTTATATGCCAGTATTTCTTGTCTGGGGTGTAACTGCAAATGCATGGGCTGATTTTTGAAAAACGTCAATAGCACAAGGATGTGTTACACGTATCAACCAGAAGTCACTCTACAGCATTAAAGGTCATGAATGCTTGGTCATCTTTTATTTTACGATGATGGCAAAGTTAAGGCCGCTTTTGTGTGAAAAAGGTCATGAGACCATATCTCCTTAAACTGTTGAAGGTTTTTATTAAACGTTAGTCCTGTACTCGTGTACCTGTACCACACCGCTTCATATATGATTATGGTTGGGGAACTCTTATTGCATGGCATTACCAACGTTTACTTGTTATATTATGGATTTGAATGGAACTTCTTTCACAATGTTTATCTTCAGAAACATTGATTATGTCTTTTTTCCTATGGCATAATAAAAAGTGTTAAAGGGGATATTTAATGTGTAGAGCTATATTTACATGAAAGCAAAATCGTACCTGCAATTTCAGATTACTTTGATCCTTTATCCTGCACAAATCAATATTTTCAAGTTTTACTGCAAAAGGGAAATGAATATTTTAAAAGCATGATTATTTCATTTTGACTATAGCTATGTTATTCTTTCTTCTTTTTACTTTTGTTATTCTAATGGAAGCTTCATACACGGATTATCAGTATGTCACTCCCTACATCTAACATATTATATTCTTCAAGCATCCAAACATAAATTATTCATTCAATGAACGTAAAATGATAAATAAATGCAATTTGAAAGAACAACATATACTGAACGAAATGTCCAACGCACCACCTACCTTTTCTCTTCTTCAATTATTTATTCATCTTCCCAACTTCTGTCAGCTTATTTTTAGCTATTGATGCACGAAAGCTATCATGTCTTGCATTTATGAAGACATTGGGTATATACTCCCGTTTCATGAATTTCAAAATGACTGAGTGGTACAAATGTCATATGGAAAAGAAATTAAGAGTGGATTTACCAAAGAAGAGCATCAATGCAATGACCCGTGTTGAATCTAAGGAGGTTTAAACGTTAAATCAAAATTCTCTGCTATATGATTTGTACCTGGTCCAGTCGATCATTTTGAAATTCATGTAACGGAAGTATCTACACAGTGTCTAACACTGACATACACAAATTGGACAGCTCATGATTTTTAACATATACCGCCAGTGAAAAAAGTGCTTGGGGTTATAAGCCTTAAAAATGATAACGTTTTAAATATACATATATTATATTTATTAATATAATATTTATGTAATAATAATTTCATTTCTATCATGATTTGTATTGATTACAAAGATGGTCCAAAGTGTCGATACAGTTGGTCCGAAGTGTCTTTAGATATGGTCCGAAATGTCTGGTTCGAAAAGTCCATGGTCCGAAGTGTTTGTAATTCTCTTTATAAAATTCTTGTTATATATTGTAGAAAAAACATCATTCTTGTCCACATCATTACTAAGCTATTATTAAAGAGCACACACTTTTTAACTATTTTACTGGTTAAGAAATGGCTGCAGTAAAATTACTGCAGATTTATTTGATAACCACTTAAGAGAAAATGCAACCTGCGACTGTAATAGCGGAATCGAACACGCAGAGCTTTATTATTTTCCAATGTCCAATGTTTTTTAACCAAAGAACAGACACGACGTTATCATTTATTAAGAATCAATTTATTCTTAGAGGAAAAGTAGATCTTTCAGAAGAAGATGATTTAAAGATTTTTTGATCAGTTCAAAAGTTCATACATGACACTAGACGTTTTATAACGCAAGAAGTACTTTATTTGTACGGTCTTTCGGGTCGTACACTTGGCACGAACATCACAAGCATATTAATGAGAAACAATGTTGTTGTTTTTTTTACTCTGTATTGTATAAATTTATACATGGCTATACAAGTAATCACAGTGGTTCTTTATTATTATTATTAATTGGGGAGGGGTAAGCGGTGTGGCCCAAACCATTTGCAATGTATCGTACTGGCAATAAATTATGTTTTAACTAATATTACGATGAAAAATTGAATTCACTGTTGAATGCAGCAACTTGCAAGGTCATACTGATTTCGTACTTATCAAGTTATTTTTGGGAGCATTTATCTTCGTCGGTGATGCCATTACAAAGTGTACCATCGCTAAACGCTAGCTGATGCAGTAACAGCCTCAAAAATCGATAATCAATACTGTCTACATCAATATTGATCGTTGCCGATCGGAAGTTTCCGTATCACGATAAGTCATAAACAGTTAGTCAGCAAAAATCGATAAGTAAGCTAGCGCTAAAGTGGGACAGTTAATTCTTCACAATCATTGTACCGATAAAGATATTGACTTTCTGAGATTGCGCTGACTAACTGATTTATGCATTAGATTTAAAGAATATTTAAAAGAAAATGAAGAGGGGCAATGGATAATAAAGACCTAAGAAATCATTATTGTAAATTACTTTTTATTTCATAAATCATTTAATCAACAAGAACTTTAAAATTATGTTTTCGTTAAGTTACATAAATAGTATAAGATAGTTTGACACCTTAATTAGTTAGTTAATATATAAAAAGATGAAATGAAAGTCTTAGATTAAAGTTTTTTATTAACACAAGACTGTTGTTTTGTCATTGTTCATAGTTTAAAACCGAAGCACGTATATTGGTCAAAACGTGGTAATAAATTATCGAACAAGAGGGGTTTATTACCCCTAATAATCAACATCCGGATTAAACCAATTTATGGCGCAATAAAAACAGTGTGTTAACATTGATGATGAAAATTTATAGATTCCATATATATTTTAACATAACAAAGCAAAAGGTTATTTTGTCAAATTGAAAATGCAATCTTGAAACCGAGTATCATTAAATATTATGGAAAATAAAATTTTATAAGAAATATTATCGACACTCGCTGAATTTAAAGATAATTTTACACTGAATTTATCTCAAAATTAAAGCTAAACATGAAAATATTTTTCAAAGACATAAGTACAAATTTCAATGTGTTCATTTCATAATTCATGATATAAAAAAATATTTTCGACAGTCGCTGTATTTATAGATAATTTTACACTGAATTTAACTCAAAATTAAACACATAAGTACAAAAATCTCTCTCTCTCTCTCGTGACTTTAATAACCAGAAAAGGTATGGGACCATTGTGTCACACTTTTTGCAATTAACAACAATATTCACACTTTTTTGACAAGTGGAGGATACAATTGATAGAAGCCATAACTTATAAAAACAGGTGACAGTTCCATCTTTTGGGCCTTTAAGTGTCCAAATGCAAATACACCTCTAAAGAGCCAGTTTAATATATACATTTAACTGTGACAATTGAAAAAAACCACCAAAGTACACAATAAGCAGAAAAAGGGGGAGGGGGCAGGGGGGCTTCTACCATATTTATTTTATTAAATTGAAACAAACAATTTAAAAATCTATATTGACGGTCCCTAAGTTAATCAATATTTAACAGCCTAGCTTTATTATGATTTCCGTATGCCAGTCGATAATTTCCGTGAAAACCACGGGGGCACCCGATCCGTCAGACTTTACATGTTAACAGTTTATAAATCATTCAATGGGTAGGTGAAATCGGAATCTATGTAATAAAATTTTTGCACCATTTGATTCCTTATGTATTTCACTTGCCGATGCTACAAACGCATAAGCGATCCTTTAAATGGTTTTCTCTATATAAGACGAAATGTTTCAACAAATCACTGAAAAAATGAAGCAATTTAAGACCCCATAAGCATTACATTGGGAAAACGGGGTGATAAATTTTAAACCAAAATGGGTAGGTGAAATAATTAATATTTTTGAAATTTATATCACCATTTAGATAAAAAGAATTGCCAACTTTTGTCATCAACGCATAAGCGTAATATAAATCCGTTTAAAAGTTATGACGGTTAAACCGATTTTATCCTTCTTTGTTTAATGTGAAAAATGTACCGATACATCGATTATTGGAAAAATTGAAAGTTCCATATGGTTTTATTAAATGGTTATGTCATGTAGATGTAATGCGGCAAGGCCATGATAGGAATTACATAAGTAACTTACAGTAGAAAGTCTTGACGCTTTGAATTGCATATCGCACCTGTTGATCAAATTGCAACATGACCTGAAATAGAAAAAAACAGTGTCACAAGTGAGCATTTATTTTTGCGACGACTGCTATAAAAATCAGCTCATTCATTTGGAAATGTTGTTGCGACTTCTTCAATGACTAGTGTGTGTTGTGATTTACAAAGATAAAAACAATGACCAAAAGCGTATTTTCTTTAAAGATTAATTATATTAAATTTTGAGAGAATGATACTTTTGCTCGTTTTGCTGTTGTTACATACCCAAAGTACCAAAGGTTTGGACCAAGAAGTGAATAAAATGGAATGGAAATTTATTTGCTTAGCTTTCTACACAAATATAATAATATATACAAAATGTAATATTCCTTTAATACGATACAGTTTGTTCCGTACTCTGGACAAGTTATCGCATTTTTGTGTCGAAACAGTGGGAAAATAAATGTATTAATAGTGTAGAAAAGTTCCGCTTGTAACAAAATCAGCTTTATTCTCTATGTTTTACTTCTTGAAAGTGTTACCTACAACTTAAGTTATCCTTTGTATAATAAAATAATTAGCCGTAAGCAACATCACACAACTAAAGCAATCTGTTTCGAACGACGTGCAGCGGTATCAAGCAGATACCTTTTATGTATCCGTTGTCTAAAATTGAACATTACATTTTGTCTATCGTACACAATTGAAATAATTTGTCACATGAGCATAACTGCAGTTGTAATGTATTTACAATTATAATTTATCCGTGGAAAAAAAGGAGTTCACATTAGTGATACTTTAGCGACCTTGATGGATACAAACACGCCATGCTAGGTGATTCCTATCGAGTCCGTAATAGTTTATACTCTTTACACTCCTGTGTATGGCAATACTCTTTACACCTGTGTATGGCCAAAGTTTGTAAAGTTAAGTAGTGACAGTAATTTCAGGCGTCTTGTATTTTAACCGTTACTAGTCTGAATCTCAGTTGCATATATCATATTTCAGAAAATTTAGTATTACAAACTTACGTAGCTGGAAATTTCACTATACCATGTTAATGTGAGAGCAGGGCATTGTCTTCCCCGATGTAGAATAATTTCCGTCATCTGTCAAAGTATATTCTCTAGAATTCTTTCAGTGTTTCTATATATGGTAATGATTTAGAGAGTTTCCAATTCTTTTTGACGGTTATGTCATCCTCGTCTGTCTTTATGGTCTTCTGAGACGTGAATTTTAGCTAAAAATTTCTTTATTATATATATTCAAATGTTTGGAGTCTTAAATTTTGAAAATTGCCTTAAGATTTATTACCGAGGTCGGTCTACAATTATAGGTCAGCTGGTCTAACGTTAATATCATATCCTTCATATTCATTTCATTTGAGGAGTGAGTAGTGATTTAAGTGAATGCAAGATCGAAAAATTTACTTCTGTATCCTTTCCAAAAGTACATGAGTCTATACTGAAATCCATAAAATCATATGTTTTAGTTTAATATCAAAAAAGTTTAACATATGATCACAGGTCTTCTCTGCAATACAAAAATGCTTGTGTAATCTGGTTAACTATCGGTTTACCTAGTGGTCCCTAAATATGTACATGTTCAATAATCTAACCTTTAGCTCAGATTTTCAACTGTAATAATGATGTTGCCTTAAATACAGGATTGAAGAAAATTAACCTTAGATCATTGAAAGTATTATATAGACACAGTCTATATTCAAGTTGCCAATTTCCAAAATATCAATTTCACTGTTTGCTCTACGTTGCTATAAGGAATCGATGGCTTTCCTTGAACAGATGTACAGATCTGTTCATGTGAAACTAAGACGATGAAGAGCTGGAAAAGCTTCAAAACAGTTTTATTTTATAAGAGACTTTACCGAGCCGGGTTCAATCCACTCAGCTACAGTATGTTTTTTCTTGTCATGTTCTGAAATACATTTTGTATATTGTAGGTGTAATTGGAAAGTGCTCTGGTAACGTAGTCAAAACCATTGTATCCTACAAGAAAATAGGTAATAAAAAGTAGTAGTTTGTTCCTTAATTTTGATATCTTTTAATACAGTGCTGTTAAAAACAAACGTTTTTTACTTATATTCCGGGTTCCTTATTATCATAACGCACATAATCATGATAAAATATACCAGGTCAGGGCCAGTCCCAAACCCGCAGTGTCAAGGTGACAACCCTTAGCTAGAATATATACCAATTGCTGTTCGCTCATCACACCTTTCTTGTCAAAACAGATATATGATATATGCAACATAATAATAAATCTGGTGTAGCCAATCAGCGATGACTTAACTCAAAAGTATAAAAGCTAACAAAATAAACTGTTAACCTCAGATCGTGAAACTGATAACAACATTTACGTGTCACACAAGATGTTGTATTTTTCTGTCTCTGCGACATTAATATCACATCAAGTATATTGCCTTTCTAGAAATGTTCTCGTGTCATTTAGATTGATTTACAATTGCACAATCACGATCACTTGTGACTTTGCAGGTTTTTGAGACAATGATGCGGACGTAAACGCAAAATGTTATGTATAACACAAGTTGTCCATATTGTTGACATGAATATTTCATTTTCTTAAGTAGCATGCTATGTCAAGAAGATTTCAACTGAGGATTGAGTACGTTATTGCCCGTCTAGAGACAAATGTGATAAGGAAGCCAATTTTTTCAGCCGGTTCTGTATGACAGACGAAATGAATAAACAATTGCAAAAAACTTGTCTGGATCGTTCCTAGTTCATTCCTCGGAATGATACTGAGTCTTATAAGAATGGAAAGTAATGCAAATCACCATAGAAATACATTGGAAGAACATGAGTATATTTTGCCATATTTTGTTCGATTAGAGAACTTGTCAAGATTTTTTTAAGATAA
Organism: Saxidomus purpurata; assembly: GCA_022818135.1. NCBI lineage: Eukaryota > Metazoa > Mollusca > Bivalvia > Venerida > Veneridae > Saxidomus > Saxidomus purpurata. Next base: position 16,280,230 of record JAFMSR010000010.1, read on the forward strand.
GTACATTTTTATTAATCATTTTTACTTTGAAGATATGTTTCTGCATTTTTTCGCCTTTTATTTATAACTTCCTTCAATATTGTCATGTTGGCGGACATTTCAAGAACTTCCCGTTTCTGACAATCGGTCTGGTCCAGTCTGGTAAGGCTTTTACCCCCGACCAAGAACGTATTCCATCTTTTTAAATACAAGCAATCCGTGTCATAACGCTTTTTAACTTCTCTTGTTTTGTCACTATTCGTAGCTGCTTGCATAGTTTAATTGTACGTATCCTGCTATTTGTCAAAGTGGGGATATTGGCGTTAAATGAAGTCTAGAAAGGGAATAAATGGTATAATACGTCATCAATAGTTGTTCATAAAAAGTGTACCGATACATATCCCGTTAGTCTGATTAAATGAGGTAAATATTTCCGGTGTCTGATGCCATTAAAACGTCCGCCGTCGAAGGAAATTGAACATGCAACGAAGGGATAAATCAAGACTAAATTTAATATGTTATTAACTCCCTTGATTTCTTGTTAGTAAAAAAAGTATCATTCTCGTCCTTCAATGCATTCATTATGATATTATAGTTCCATGTGTTTTCTGAAAGCTCGGCAAACCACTGATGTATGAGATTGAAAAAGTACCAAAGGTTAGGTAGTCGACCACGTTTTTCTTTACTGTTGGCCAGAGATATTCATGACCATGATTTAGTCGGATTGAAAATAAGGGCATGGCCTTGTAAACACGTGAGCGACAGGTGTTTAAAGGACAATAAGTAAAGAAATAATACTTATGCCGAAATAAAAATTCCTTATTTGATTGAAATATGCTATGATTATCTAAAGAATTCTGTTATTCAGAAAACAAAATACACTTGCACGTATTTTAAATCTCTCAGCATTTCATGTGCTCAATCCAGTGTTTCCTTTTCTTTTGTTTTGTATTATGCCACTAATGTGTTTTGCTTATGTGAAGATGCTTATTTCTTTCACGCATAAGCAAGTTCTGATTATTGTTTCAATGTATTTATTACCATTCACACAGACTAGGAACATTTAGATCACAGTCAAAGCTAGTCCTTCCTTTAAAGTCGTTGAAAATTAAATAGAAAAGATCTGTTATATTGAAAGCACTATAAGTGAATTCGACTTGACAAGCATTCCTCTATTTTTGAGTGTATATCGTAAAACGGGCGTTTTCCACGCACAATTTAGAGTATTTGCTTCTATGAAATATGTACAAAAACGAAATTTAAAAATGTATTATAACTCTATGTATTTCCGTGATGATATTTATATGAATGTCAAGCAAAGTTCATTAACATTCTTCAGTATTACAGGGAACAAATTTATTTGAATATGCCAATATTTTGTCGTTGGTACAAATGCCGATCGACAGAGATATTTTGAGAGACTCAACACCTGTACAACAAACATAATGTAATATTCTGTACCTGTATTACTTGTTTGTTCAAGGAAGACTAATATTAAAACTTACACAATCCGGAAATTCTGGTAGTTTCTTGGAAAATCACGGATGGATTTAATACAAGAAAAGGTTCAAAGGTAAGCATTTCTTTATTTGTCGTGTCTGCACTTCACATGTAAGCTTTTATTTATTTGCTATATCTGCACCTAAACAATGTTTTATTACAATACATAAATTCTTACCGAAGATTCGTTGGAGTCAGTTTGATATGCCCTATTCGCTGAAATGTTTGTATTGTACATGTTTTATTTTGAGTCTTTGTTGACAACTTATAAGAATAAGATTGTTGCCTTTTACATTGTGAATTAAAAGACAAAGCAAATAGGAAGCATGAAATTCACCACAAAGCAATAATATATCAACAGGTTTCTGTCCAATTGCACACGATACTTCAATTAGATTTTGAAAATAAAAACACTTTCTAAGCAAACTTCAAAGGCAAACTTTAATCATAACTGCTATCATTAAGATAGGTATGGCCTTAGCGTTTGATCATGAACAAGTTTAGTTGATCGTATTTTGATTGCGTCTGGATTCTTCGAATTAAAAAAACTTTACAGACTTACAGACAGAAAAATAAGGCAATCTTTATATCAGATAGAAAATTAACTTCCTACAATACAATGTACATGATAATATTTGCATCTGATTGTAGGCACTTTTTATGAAGAAATAGCTGATTAAATGGGTTTCTCAAGAATATCACAAAACTCTATCAGATGTGAATCAGTTTCATGACTACATCTTAACTTCAGAGCCTTGCTTTTCTGGGGGAAATCTACCTCTTGACATTTGCATTCAGTGTGAAACTAGACAAGTCTTAAACATTCTTTACATGGAAACCCCTCACAGAACCAAGATTATAACGTCACAGAGATTTTAACAATCTTGTTTATTGTGCTTGCATAATTAAAACGTTGGATGTTTAAAGAAATATAGAAACGGAAGATTGGAATTGAGGAAATTCAGTCATGTTTGTATACAAATAACTACTTTATGAGCACAGACCTGATGAAATGGATATCAGCATTACACAGATATGTAAATCTTAGAGTTTCGGTAATGTAATAATTCAGCGCTACGAGTCAGAATGTCAATAGCAAATCAGAGAGAGCTGAAAAAGTATCCCACAGGATATACTTCCTTGATTTGTTTGACATCTACAAATACTGAATAATCCTAAATGACAGATCATAAATGGCAACGAATGTTCTCCCATGAATCATGAAGAATCATTGCTTGATGTCACCAAGTTTACAATAACATCTGATCATGTACTATGTTCCCCTGTACATCTAATTTATTTACTTTCAGATGAAGCTAGCATTTTGTTTTAATCTTGTGACCTGATTTAATGCAGGTTTTGGATCACTCCTGTGTGATATATCTCTGGACTAGTAGGCATATGTGATAAACATCAAAGAGTGAGAAAACAAAAAGCGTATTTTATTAACGTTACATTGCAAAATATAATTAGACAGATCAAAAAACGCATTGGTCGCCGATTTACTCATGAAAGGCTGTTAGTTCCACATTTCTAAATGTTATCTTTGGTATTTTTTTTCCTTTAGGTTGACCATAAGTAGGGAGCTGGATATTCTCTGCTATTCTTTCTGCTATTTAATAAAGCTTTGTAACAGCTAACGCAGATTACAATGGTGAGCGTTTACTGCCTATTTCAGTCCGTTAAACTGGCAACAATCGCTGCCACGGCAGCGAGTATTTGGGGAGTGGCTATTGTTAAACTCTCTCAACTATGTACCTGTCAGTTAAACTCAGTGTTCTACATTAACATGCAATGGAGAAAATGTAAACAAACAGCTGATCACAACAGCAAGCAGACGATTTTAGCTCTTGAGCTGACCTGGGGCTTCTTTACGTTTTTTTTTATAGCACTTTGGAATCAGATGAAAATTTATCCACCTCTTGAATCATTTCTTCTCACTTTCTTTTTATCCCATGACTTTCATTATATTCTCCCTTTTTAGAAAATTTAAAGATAAATACTACATTTCACACCTAACTCACAGAACAAGGCCTGATTTTGTGTAATTTCCTACAATATAAATACATTGTGGTAAAATAAATAATTGTCAGCACCCAATTAAGATAGAGTCACAAAATTAATTGGTAATTAAATGCCATCCGCATGCAGGTCTGGTTTGTGTATTTTTGAAGGACCCAAATTCCAGACATGAAACTGATACATGTGTCAGAAAAAGGAGGGAAATTATCGCAGCAGTTCAAAACACAATACAATGTATATGCATGTAGTTGATGAAGAATAAAGTTTATATTTAAAGCATTGCAGAAACAGACATGTATTTTTTATATCATAAGAGAATAAAAGGAGCTATTTGTGTTAGTTTTAATGTTCTTGACACGGATTTGAAAATTCATAGCGATGATAACACAGGATGATGTAAATTATAGACCATCAAGAAAAAATAAATTGGAGAAATTACTAAAATCAAGTAAAATCAATCTAAAAGGCTTTCTTGGATAATAATTGATCATAATATATAATGAGCCAGGATAATACTAACTGACCCTGCAGGTGCGATCCTTGCAGTGGTTTAGTAAGGATTCTTCGTCTAAGTCACATAAACATTTTAATTTTTTTATACCAACACTGTTTATTGTTTGCCTTATTGTATCTGCATACTCATGGGCTCAGTGACTAAGAAATAGACTACCTGAACCTGGAAATAGTATCATACAACAAACAATTCTTATAGAAAATACTGAACTGTACTATAGACAGAAGGGGTTTTTGAAGTAAAGTACGGACGAATGGGGTAAGAACAAAACATTTGAACTGCAAGGGAAGTTATGTCCTGCTGTGTACTTTTGCAAGTTAGACATTTACACCAAAATTAGAAAGTTCAATACTTAATACTCGAAAAACAATTGGCAACTTGAATAGATTTCAGCACAAAAACATATATTTATGATTGTTATCTAGTGACCTTTACTTATATAGGTCTTGAATAACTTAATGATTCATTTTAATGAAGGATATTCTCATTTTATGGAAATAAACTTTCATCAAGGTTAGTAAACTGTTTTTGTTCTGTAATGCATGCACTGCTCTCAAGTGTATAAACATCACCACGTGGCTTTGTTTATAAACACAGACTTTATCAGCAATTAGCCACACCTCCCGGGAAATTCAAATCTGAGATCGTCTGCTTGACAGTTTGATTTTTTTTCTCAAAGTCACTTTTAGAAGTGATATGAAATTAAGATTTTTGGATTAACTGTTTTGAAATGGCACAGCTTACCTTTGTAACAAATTTCAAAGGAAACAGTTCTGTAACTTTGTCAAAATTTAAGAAAAAGGGTCTCTGATCTGAAACATGTTTGAAAATATTGAAAAACCTGCCCCAGCGCCATCTAGTGGTTTATATAGTCCTGTTGTAAACTTGGTATCTGTTTAAACCATTACACGCCTATTTTGTACTTCTAAAACCCCAAAAAGCAATAATTTCATACATTTGATCAAATATGTGTTTTCGTAGGGTACGAGTAATTTTGCCAATATTTCTCCTTGTTCCAACACATCAGCTTATTGCAAATTGTGCTAATTGGTGGTCCACTATTACACTCTTTTTGATACGGTATCTAGAGATCAACTGTGGCATTCTGTTGAAGCAAACGTGAACGGATGCCTCATGTTCTATTCATCTTTAAAAGCGTAAATAATCTTCCTAGTGTTAACTCATCAAATCTGTCAAGTAATGGTGCTACATGTGATTATTCATTAGAAGACTAGAGTCCATAAATCACAGGAACAGACCTTCGCAGATGTCGATAAATGTTAGGAGAAATTACCAAGTATGTTTAATTGCTTAGCTGTGTGCATCATTAAATCAAATATAATGTAAATACATTGATACACGATGTGGCTGTCCATTCGTTTTCTGTCCGTGCCTGTCACATTGTCTTGGTTGTTTTATCCATATATACATGTAGTTCGGGTTAAGTTAGACTGTAGATAACAGTTAATTCTACCTTTCCTGAAGATTGAAGGGACTACAATTTGGGGTATTTTGTTTCGACATTTCATGCAAACGATTGGGGATTTGCTGTGACTAAGAGGAAAAAAATAAGGAAAATGAGGTCGATTTTAGTAGAACTTGGTTAGATTTTCGCCCGTGTACTGAATTGGACCAAGTTGGACACTCATTTAGACAGGTTATAAAATTGGTTACGCCTGGTCAATAATTTTGCTGTTAAATTGTGTTGTCTGTCTAACTTGGAAATGACTGGATTGGTGTTGACGAAGCTTTTGTCACAATATTTCTCTGGTATTCTCTTTGGTCAACGACACCTGTGTAGGTAAGACAATAAATATGAATTTAAGGTCTAGGAAAAAGTTTTCTCATTAATACTAGTCAACTGGTAAGAATGTAACGTAGTTATAAAAAAAGGTAAAAGCATGAGTTCATGTGGCAACGCTCATTGGCTCAAAATATATTTGAAAGACCGTAAAATTGAGAAAAAAAACAACATTAATTGAGATGAGCAGATATTGCCATACCTCCTTCGTTGAAGACATTTAAGGCAGTAATTCCGTCATGATCTTAGTGGAATTAAGAACTAAATGTATCATCGAAATAGTATACTCAATCAAAAGTTTTGAGAAACAGATTATTTACAGTGTCCATCGACAGTTTCATGATTAGACTTCCTTAATTTGAAGTTCCTCATGTTGATTAAGATACCTCCCTATATAATGGAAGCGCTGAAATCATTTCTAAATATGTAGTTACTGAAGTATGACATAAGACTTGTGACGGCACTTTGCCCTCTGCCAGTGAGTTTTACTTACCAGACTGCCTAAGAAATAGGACATACGTCATACCAGATAGATTGTTACTTCCGATATGTTATGTAAAACTTGATTACATTCGCTACGGCAGAATCGGGCTAGATATTTGTAACGATACACTGAAAGATATGTGATAAAATCTTTCTAAAGAATATAAAGAATACCATTAGATTCAAATGATCAACATGAAATTGGCTCATTTATTTTCATGATTTTTACATTTGAGAAATGTATGCCACAGTAACACTATATGTTAAATAATGTGTCTTGTCTAAGGGCACTACCACCATGGCATTTGTGGGTATCCTGAGGCGAGCGAGCTATAAATGAAATATTGCGGTACCACAAAGATGTGCATGTATGGATATTATTGATAAGTTATAATTATATCATACCTGTGGATTAACACATCCAGTCTGTACGTCTTCATATTAAGTATAAAAAGAGACGTGCACAAAGCTAAGAATGAAAACATGATATGGAATATAATTCAAACTTAATTACACCTGTACACTTGACTAGGAATTTGTAAACACTCACACAGAAAGGAACACAAAGTCACAGTTGCCTCATTACTATGTCACTACTTAGGACTGTCAATACGCTTGTATAATTTTGCAATATAAGTTCTTCAGAATATAGACAATTGCATTCCATCTTCCATTGTGCTTGAAAATCTAACCATAAGCTGGTGAGGGTAACTATTGCACCTAGTTACTAGTAAACGGACACATATATAATACTTGTTTTGGCACATTGGTCCCTGTTACAGTTTGTTACATGCCATACTGGGCACATTGGTCTCTGTTACTGTGTGTTGCATGCCAGACTGGGCACGTTGGTCCCTGTTACTGTGTGTTGCATGCCAGACTGGGCACATTGGTCCCTGTTACTGTGTGTTGAATGCCAGACTGGGCACATTGCTCCCTGTTGCTGTGTGTTGCATGCCAGACTGGGCCCATGCTCTCTGTTACTGTTTGTTACATGCCAGACTGGGCACATTGCTCCCTGTTACTGTGTGTTGCATGTCAGAATGGGCACATTGCTCCCTGTTACTGTTTGTTACATGCCAGAATGGGTACATTGCTCCCTGTTACTGTGTGTTGCATGCCAGACTAGGCACATTGGTCCCTGTTACTGTGTGTTGCATGCCAGACTGGGCACATTTGTCCCTGTTACTGTGTGTTGCATCCCAGACTGGGCACATTGCTCCCTGTTGCTGTGTGTTGCATGCCAGGCTGGGCACATTGCTCCCTGTTACTGTTTGTTACATGCCAGACTGGGCACATTGCTCCCTGTTACTGTGTGTTGCATGTCAGAATGGGCACATTGCTCCCTGTTACTGTTTGTTATATGCCAAAATGGGCACATTGCTCCCTGTTACTGTTTGTTACATGCCAGACTTGGCACATTGGTCTCTGTTACTGTTTTTTTTATATGCCAGAACCTGTTTCTGTTTGTTTTATGCCAGACTGGGCAGATGTCGAAGCAGATTATTATTTCCTACTTCGTATATGTAATACATGATTACATTTGCATCTAAATAAAAACACATTATGATAAAAGACATATCTAATCTAATCTATCTATCGAGAACGTCACTGAACTTTCAGATGTGAATGAGCGTATTCATTTTTATGACTTTACATTTAAGCCTTATTGATTGGGAATATCTACATCTTGGCATTTGCATTTAGTAGTAGATCAATCTTAAGTATTCCATGATGAAAAATTCTGATACTGTACTGTGATCCGAGTTATGTGCTGACTGTATTTGAATTTAAAGTGACATTATGCGCATCTTACTGCACATAGTGTATTTTTGGTGACAGTTTTATAAATGTTCGGTTGATGTGCATTTAAATGTGTTAAACTAATGATAATGCCGCATTCATATAAGAAGTTGGTGCTTTAGAAATTAAAAAATTGGACTAATAAAATAATAACTCCTTTCTTGGCAGTGATCTCCCTTGGGTTATTAGTGTTGCTGCCGGTAGAGATTTCGGCAGTGGAAGGGAAGCAACTCCTCCATGCATTTGTTTATTTCTTAAATTGACTCTCCCAGTCAAAATAGGAAAAGTAATATTTGGAAAGCTATTATTTCGTAGTAGTTGCAGGAAAAGTTTGTTGTATTGGGTCAAAAGTTATAATTTCCTCTACCCTTTTCACACACACCTATTTCAGCTGGAATTTTACTTTAAAAAAATGTGCATAATTCCACTTTAAGATATATAAATAGACAGATTGACCTTTTACAGCTTTTGCAGATTTCATTAAAAAACCTTTGGAGAACAGATATTGGTAGCAAAGTGATCACAGTCAAAGTAATAACAACACCATAATTATAGTATTAAGCTTTAAAATAGTATACAATGTACTTTCAGTTCGCAGGGTTACGTGTGCTAACATTATCCTGCAATGCCTCATAGTGTGTCTGAAGATAATATTTATTTTAGTGATAAATTTGGCACAAAACGAACATATAACAGTTTAGCAATGATTTCACAGATGTCTTACCTCCTTTTTATGATGATGCTAATCAAGATATAGAGGTAGAATAAATTAGTGATGCTTAGCAAGTGTTAGAAATGTTGGTAATTATCTAAGGCTTGTTTGGTTGGGGTTTTGAAAATTTTACATAATGTTTCTTGATCCAGCAAATGTCTCAGGTACTTAAATATTCATACCAAATGTTTATTGATTTTTTTTTGTAAAGTTATCGTCCGTGATATCTTTATGATATATATTTATATATAATGTGAAAATGAATGGATAAAATGAAATCTACATATGTCCATTGAACAATGCATAGAACAAGCAGTCGCACAATTTATATATACATATTGACGAATTCTCAATTAGTTTGACTATTAAGATTTATTTATGTTTACATTGGTTGGAAGGTTAAGTGTTTCAGGTCTCAATACCGACTTTAGTAATTGAAAAATCGTGTCGATTTACTCATTAATACCTACATCATGAGTCTATCTAATGTGATGTATTCTATGCCTAATTTTATTTTCTAGACAAGACATTAGCCAGATATATCACTGATATCAAATTCAAACATAATGTGGCATAGAAAAGCTTTCATGGCTTAGGTCAAGAAACCGAACCTTTAAAAGTCCTCATGACCTTTTGAGATGTACGAGGACATGCACGACAAGAAGGTTGTATCTCTAAAAACATTGAAAGCAGAGTCAGAACCTTGAAAAAAAGGAGTCAGTTTAATATATGCCTACATCAACAATCAGTATCCACAAAAATGCGTTTGGTGTGCTACTTCCACAGCGACGTGCTTGTTGCTAAGCGACCCAAGATCACATGGATTATGAGCATGGCCGCGAATATTTCTAAGGTTGCTAAGGACACAGCACTGATACCTTGAAGGTGGCTTTTTTTAATCTCGAGATGTTTTAACAACAATGTAATCGATAACCAGATATCTAAATTCGAAAACGGGCGAATTCCAAAAGTTTTTGATTTAAACATGCTGACATTGAAAGACATAGATGGCCGATCAATAAATTTTTAAAGGCTGCCTGCATGCTTTTATACGTAGGGTTTTGATGATAGATATACGCCAAGTGCAATTATGATTATAATCTAGAAATTATAATACGAGTTATGACACCTGGATCACGTTTGTGATTATAAAGATACAGCTGAAGTTCGGTTTCGGTTAAAATCTTACGAACTTTAAAGGAAATATGGACCCTTTTCGACTTAAATTTCAGCAAAATTGTGGTTTCCGGTCAATAACTTTTGAAAGGTTGCATGAATTCGATTTAGTTTTTACATGTCGTTATAAAATACAGGTCAAATTTAGTTTTGGTTTCATTCCACTAATTCTTTATCTCATAATCTTTCAAATCTTTATCTCATAAACCAGTTTAATGTATTTCAATCATATTATCCCCAAATGTATATCTCATAAACCAATATATATATATATCAATATATATATCCCCATATATATATATATATATATATATATGTATATATATAATATCCGTTGTGTCCCTATCGCAAAGGTCAATATTACAGCGCATACATGACTTTTAATTCAGCTTTGTACAGTAACAGTTTCTTGTGTCCAACTTATGCTCATTACTTTTAAGCTCGCCTGTGAAAAAAGTGCTGAAAATGATTTATTCTGACATTAGAACAAGACGGACGTGTTTTGTACAAGGAGAGAGTTTCACTTTAAAGGGCAAGGCCGCAGTGCATGATTGTATTTTAACTAAACTTGGCTCTGTAGCCTTTTATAGGCATGCATTTCTAGTTTATAATGTTAGTGCTACAGACTCTGCTCAAATATTGAAAACATTTTGGTGGTGTTTTGTGGTAGTGCCGTGTTCTCTGATTGTTTATAGTCACTGAAAAAAAAAGAAAAGAAAGAATTTAAGGTTATTTAAGATATTGACGTCCAGTTGTCTGTGATGTATTGACGAAGTAAAATAAACCTATAGATTCAGACAAATCTGGTTTTAAAGGTTTGCAGTCCACACACTAGGACTCAAAACGAATTACACCTTTATTACTGGTATACGTGATGTTCATTGAATCACACTAAATGACAGGTGTATTTTCCAATCAAGACACATTTAAAGGTTACCTTGAGCAGACTTGTAATTTCCGTTGATATTAACGTTTATATCAAAGCTGTCTACACTTTCATTATTTTTTTCCTGTGATGTCGTGAAATAATCTTGATTTTTTTAGTGTCAATTATTTCTGGTTGTATTTAATTTTGATAAAAGCAGCTGTTGGTGGTAATGTAGCAAAAAATGTAAAAGTACTTGATTCACGAGTAAGACGATCAATTCCAAATTGCTTTTAATTAAAGTAATGGTTATATGTTGCACTACTTTAGTTTCATCTTCATAATATTCCGTTTATAATGCAGTGGACTCGAAGTAATCACAGCAACTTAACAAAAACTTCAAATGTATTGATAGTTTCCTAAATTTTATTTGCAAGTAATTGTTTCCATGCTCAATCGATTTGTAAACATTGAATATTAGGGGAAAATTTGAACGTTTGTCTGGGAAACTTGTGCTCCTCACTATTCAGATTATGAGGTGTGACTGCAAAACTGTCATAACTTACATGTTTATCGAATAAAGATCGAAATGCAACTGCTTAAGCGTTGACCTTGGATTGATATGTGAATTTGTTGGAAAAAAAATCGAATATGTATTTCAGAAGGATTAGCTCTTTCAGTAACAATATGAACATCTTCTTGTTACTAAGTTTCAATGAAATCGATACACTGTAACATAGAAAGCAATGAAACAATCATTCGTTTGGCGGTATGCAAGTCAGCGTAGATGATATATAATTGGCAACAAGTCAGGACCAATGACATTAGTTTATTCGAGGCAGAATTATCAACATGACAGTTATCAGTCAAAAGTCTACAGCAAGTCAGATATGCATACATCAACAATACAGTTATCAATTTAAGCAAGACAGAGTTATCAATATGACAACGATCAATATGTGCAAGTCAGAGCAAGACAATTATCAGTCTAAGCAAATCAGAGTTATCAAGAATACAGTTAGCAATGTAGGTAAGTTGACAGTTATCAGTCTTAGCAAGTTCAACAAGAAAACAATGTTCAGTCTAAATAAGTCATGAGTGTAATGTTTTTATAATATCTTTATTATTAATCGGCTCGATATCCTGCTATTTAGACCCTTATCCCGACGCCCCGGCGACGCTCAAAAACATCGAAAGTTCTCGGTAAATTGAAAGAAATCCTACTAAAGTCATAAAATATCAACGTATAATGTCCAATACATAGATTGGTGATACAGATAATTAATTAATTGGGAAGAAGTATTGTGTTTACTCCCCGGTAGATTAGGTGAAAAACCGATGTGTTGACGCGCGTTTGTGTTTAATTGTCACTATCATCTTAGGTAAATGCGCAGAGGATAATAAGCGGTTGATCCGTAAATGGTTCAAACGCGCTATTTCAAGTCACGACTTTGTAAACACGTCGTTAATGTAATCATCATTAATCAAATTAAAAGGATTAAAACAAGTCGGTGTTTTCGCCTTCGGGTTTTTGTATGAATCAAGTCAAGTCAATAAATTATGCTGGATCACGCACCTATCTGGTACATGTAATCAATCATATTTCTGTATTGCTTCTCCCTTTTCAAGGCTGATTCCATCTGAAGAACTTGTTTTGCAATCGAATATAAATTAATTACACGTATTAATCAATCATTGGAAACAATACAATAGGGGATACAACCTAAGGCCAAAATATAGGGATGTCCGTCCAATGATCCGTCCGTCTGTCTACTTTTAACATTGTGTATGCGATAGAGGCGACATTTTTCACTGGATCGTCATGAAACTTGGTCGGAATATCTATCCTGATAAAAGGTATGTAGAGTTTGAGTAAAGGTAATGTCCGGTTATAGAAAACAGGCCTTGTCCAAGATTAAAGAAGCTAATTTTGTATATATAAAAAAGATATATTTATATATATATATATATATATATATATATATATATATATTGTTTATGCTATGGATGTTCGTCCGTCCGTCCGTCCGTCCGTCTGTCTTTCTTGCAAAATCGTGTCCTCTCCAAATCTCCTAAGCCCCTCGAAGGATTTTCATTAAACTTTGGTCAGATGTTCACCTCAACTACACAATGTCCAGAACCCATGAACAAACCACGCCAGCTCAAGGCCAAGGTCACAGCTCAAGGTCAAAGGTTTGAAACCTGCATTTCGTGTCCGATCCGTATCTTCTAAGCCCCTCGATGGTTTTCATGAAACTTGGGTCAGAGTTCACCTCAGCTACGCGATGTGCAGAACCCAAAAACCAACCGCGCCAGCTCAAGGTTCAGGTCACTATAAGAGATCAAAGGTCATGTTACTATATTTCATGTTATCTCCATATCTCTTGAACCCCTTGAAGGATTTTAGAATAACTCACCACAAATGTTCACCATAGTGACACGATGTGCAGAGCGCATGTAACAACCACCTTGGTTCAATGTCAAGGTCACTGTTACTAAAAATAGAAAAATGGTTTCTGCTCAATAACTCCAGTAAGGAGTGACCAATTGCAATAAAAAGTGGTTAGTCAGTAGCTTGCATGGAATGGAGGCTTGTGATTGCATCGAGGTTACTAGGGTCAAGGTCACTGTTACTTAAAATAGATTTTATGTTTTTTAGTGTTTTAAGCAACAAAATATTTCTTTCAAAGTCTGGGTCAGTGACTAAAACTACATTATTGTTTGTTTGTTTTTTTTAGTGTTTTCATCAAATAAAATGTAAAGATCAAGGTCACTGTTACTAAATAAAGATTTTAATATCATGTTACAGTATTACACCCATTGACAAACTTGGGGAGACATATGTTTTTGTCACAAAAACAACCATCTAGTGTTCATAAGATTTTCATAAAATTTCGTAAAAGTGAGTGTCCTGATGAAATCTAGATCGATAGCATGTGTGGGTCATGTTATATACACAAAACTAGGTCACCAGATCAAATCATAGAAAACCTCTAGCTATTTAGTAGAGACTGTATTTCTTTTCTTTTTGATTTTCGTGAATTTCGTCTGAATGAGTGTCCTGATAAATATAGGTCATATTAGGTCAAAACATACGTCGCCAGGACAAATGCTAGAAAAAACTTAATATATAAGATAGTAGCTACATTTTTCACTGGATCTTCATAAAACTTGGTTAGCATGATTACCTTGATAAAATAATGTCTCCCCCATTTAGTTATTGTTCGAGCTGTCAGTCCGTCCGTCTGTGTGTCACAAATCTGGTCCGCTCCATATCTTTTGAGCGCCTTGAAGGATTTTAAAATAACTCACCATAAATGTTCACCATATTGAGGCGATGTGCAAAGAGCATGTTACAACCACCTTGGTTCAAGGTCAAGGTTACAGTTAGAGATCAAAGGTCATATGACTGTATTTCGTGTCGGCTCAATATCTCTTGAACCCCTTAAAGGATTTAAGAATAACTCCCCACAAATATTAACTATATTGAGACGATGTGCAGAGCGCATATTACAAACACCTTGGTTCAAGGTCACTGTTACTTAACATAGAAAAATGGTTTTCCCTCAATAACTTGAGTTAGGAGTCACCAATTGCAATGAAACTTGGCTTGAAGCTTTGGATTACATTGTCGGTCACTAGGGTCAATGTCACTGTTACTAAAATAGATTTAAAAAATGTTTTGAGCAACAAAGATTTTCGGCCGGGAAAGGGGGGAAGGGGGGAAGGGAGTGTTTTAGTATTACAAATCATTGACAAACTGCCATGGGGGAGACATATGTTTTGTGACAAAAACAACCATTTAGTTTACATTGATTTCAAATATACATCATCTCAAGTCACAAACTAAGACTTGGTTGAGTTCACATATGGGCAATCTTGGATGGAAAACTTAGTAGCCACTGAGGTCAAATCCCAGAAAAAGTGTTTGTATGCAATGGAAACTACAGTTTCCATTGGATTTCATGATTGCCTTGATGAAGTCAAGTTCGAATATGAACCATCATGGGTCAAAACCTAGGTCACCAGGTAAAATGTTATGACCTTCTGACCTACTTTATTTTCTTTGAAACAATGATAACTCAGGTGTGGGATATAAGGTCATCAGTGTATAAATTCTAATGTAGAAGCCTAGGGAAGGTAATACTATTTGTAAAAAATCACATTTATATTACTGCAGTAAGTAAGATTATGATAAAATTCATATCAAACTTTGATAGCTTACATAATTGTCATTGTAATTTTTCATAAGCATAAGGTAACAGACTAGTTTGGAAATTCAGCTGAAGAAATGTTTTACAAATTGCCTCAATCTTTGACAAAAAAAACCCACCTTAAATACATAAAACACATTAATTCTTCCTTTCATTGGCATTTTCACAGTATTGCACACTCTTTCCTATATAAGCCTCTCGTAATTCTATTCCAAGTGTATGTTCTTCAAGGAATTTATTACATGTTCGTGTTAACAATTGAGCCTAGATGGATGGAAACGAAAATTCCCAAGTAATTGAAAACATAAACTGCGTGATGGAAACTTAGACTAATTTTGAGAGATGGCGCAATAACTTGCTCAAGGTCTGTGCAAAAAGACTTTAATCATGAAAGTCTGTTATAAATATTCGTTACTAATGCTGCTGTATTATTGAAAGATTATACTGAATTTTTTTAAGTTTGCTCAGATGTTTTTACACATGGGAGCAAATTCTTAATTCCGAAAAAAGAGGACTCTATTTTAGTCTTGTCAATCTTTGACTTTGGGAAACCTAAATTGACTCTAGAATTGTCCTCCCACGTAAAAGAGAAGCATTGTATAATATTCTTAAATCTCATGATTTAGTGGAAAAATATATATTCCCAAAGGAAACAAAGGTAATGGTATTACTGTATCTTAAAGAATCGCGATCATAGCTGATATAAAGGAAATGCTTGGTCTTCACGTAATAAAATACATTTCTTCTGGACCTTTATTTCTTAAGATTGCAACAATGATACATGTGATGTCTCAGAAATTACAGATTTCTGTTCTTTGTTGTTTTTTTTTCAATGGAAAATAGTTGTAAGCATTTTTCCATTTTATTAAATGGAAATTAATGGGTCTTTTTCTATATACCGACATTAGATTGTCTTGCACTCATTTGATGCAAGACCTATTAATTTGTAATCTATTCAACTTTTCATGTAGGGTAATTAGGTAAAATGTTTTATCTAGAATTGTATCCTTGATGTATAGCTTTAGGTTTAAAAAATGTTACTGAGTACTGTGTCATATAGTTATTAGATAACAAGCCTATCTCATAAGGAAAATGTTTCCTTACTTTAAACGCTTATTTGGAGCTTTGTCCTCTAGGTATGGGAATATTATAGAAAACAATTTGTATAGAATTGTGTCACTACGGTATAAGTCAATTAGAAAATCTGTAACACTGTATCAAGAATGATGTTATCATTATATATAAAAAACATAATTTATTATCTAAAGATGTGGTATTCAATAAATTTATAACCTGGAATTTTAGTCTATAGGTAAAGAATAAGAAGGGATTTTCTTTAGCTTGATTCGTTTTATCAAGAATTGTGTCCTATTATATAAACATATTTATTATCTAAAAACGTGCTCTTCAAGAAATCGATAATTTGGATTTTTTCTATGAAGAAGGTTTTTTTAATCTTGGCTCATTTTATCAAGAATTGTTTCCTAGATGAAAACAGGATAATCAAAAATCTTTCATCTTAATTTGTATACTTCAAGCATGGGCAAGAAAAGCTAGTTAATTCTGCCTGATTAACTTTGAAAGGTTAATCACCCTGATGAGGTTCCCAAAAGATTTTCATGGATAATGGATACTGTCAGTATTGACATCTTGCAAAAATAAGATCTATCTGACAGACCTTATTATGTATCAATTTTGTGGCCTTAAGTATGTGCCTCCCTGTGGTATTATAGTGCAAAAGATGCATTCAGAAAATTTAAACTCAGTTGTCTGTCAGTTGCCATTTTTCAAACTTTGTGTACCTGTTACTATTTTCTTGACCTTGTCCTGTTGCCGTCTTTCTCTTCCTGTTACCATTTTTTCCGATTTTATCCCATTGATTGTCTTGATCAATTCTAGATCAAGTTTGAGTATAACCATCTGAGGTCAAGAACTAGTCATCTGGTCAAATTATCAAAAAAACATAAACTAGATTTCAACAACACTATCATTCTGACAAAAAAGTTTCATGAAGATCCAATGAAAAATACAATCTCAGTTGCAGACACAATGTCTTCTATTGTTTGACCTGTGACACATATCGACTTCGATGTAGATTTCATTAATGTAGTCATGGCCACGTTTCATGAAGATCCAGAGAAAATGCAGCCTGTATTTCACGCACAAGGCTAAGAGTGGACAGACAGACGGACAGACGACGGAAACCAGATGATCACAATAGCTTACCTTGAGAACTTATTGCTTTTTCTAATGGTAATTGCATTTTTCACTGGAGCTTGGTCAGAATGGCTGTCTTTATAAAAGCTGAAAAACAAAAATAATATCAAACAGGGAATGCCACATACCAAAAATGCAGCCTCCCCAAAACGAGCCCCATAGCACCCAGAAGTGCACATGACCAACACACACACACACGCACACACACACACACGCACACACACACACACACACACACACTAGCATACAAAGCAAACACAAGGAGAGAGTTCTTAAATAAGCTTAGAGCTTTCTACTCGATCCTTGCTGTTATTTAACAGAAATATTGTATATGCATTTATTGAATAAGTACTGTTTAAACCAAAGCAAACACACGAGGACAAAACAAACAAAGGAACACAGTGGGGCACCGCCTTGGAACGGTCAGTGGCAAAAACACCACTGGGGAGCTTAAACCGGTTTATGGTGCGCACCCAACCTCACTCTTACCCCCACCATGTTCCAAAGTCACAGGACAGTGTAAATAAAAGCAATCCCTGCTAAGTCGAGTTCAAATATGGGTTTTCTTTTGTAAAAACCTAGGACACCAGGTCAAATAATAGGAAAACCTTGTGTATGCTATGGTGGTCACATTTACAGCCAATTTCCATGTGAATTGGTTAGAATGTTTTTTTTAATGATTTCTAGGTTTAATGTGGATCATCTCGGGTTTTAAACATGGGCCCATGATCAAATCAAAGTACAACTTAATCAACAATCCAGGGGCTACATTTAATATCCTGTCATCACAGAATTTTTGTAAAATGATTTCTAGGTTATGTAGGTCAAAATCTATGTCACACGGTCATATCATAGAAAACCCTTGTTATTAATCTAACGGCCATATTTTATATCCAATCATTATAAAACTTGGTCAGAATATTTGTCTCAATGACCTAGATCAAGATTGAATGCGGGGGTGAAAAAAAAAAAAGGGAAAAAATTTTATTTTAAGAAAAACCTTGTTGATTAATCTAACGGCCATATTTTATATCCAATCATTTTTTTTTTTTTCAGAATTTTTGTTTTTTCAAGTTCAAACGAATGTTTGTGTTTATACAAGGTTGAATTTTAGTCACATCTATTTCCGCCAGTCCTCATCAACAATACCGTTTTGCAAGCAGTAAAAAATGCAGTTTTGACTGAGTCATCATAAATATGGTCAGAATGTTTGTCGTTGGTATTGAAACATGGTCACGTAAGGTCAAAAACTGTCACAAAATCAGATCATAGAAATTAAAATGATAGCCTTGGTCATGCAAAAGACTGCATTTTGTACCGAATGATCATGAATGTTGGTCAGAATGTTTGTCTTTATAAATTCTAGGTTGAGGTCAAATCTGGGTCATACATGTCTAAAACTAGGCTACTAGAAACATCTTACTATCATAAAAGAAAATGATTTTTTATTCAATCATTGTGAAACTTGGTCCTAATGCTTGTCTTCATAAATTCTAGATTGAATTTGAAACTGCATGAGACCATAAACTAGGTTACCAGGCCAGATCATCGAAAAACTTTTTTGGCACAGTAAAGACTACAGTTGAAAACTGGGTCATCTCTGTTGGAAAACATGGTCACCAGGTCAAATCTCATAAAAATTAGGTGTATGCAATAGAGACTGCAGTAAATTCGTTGGGTTTCATAAAACTTGGAGAAAATGATTGCCTTGATGAATTGTTAATCAAACTTCGAATATGAGTCATCATGGGTCAAAAACTAGGCCACCAGGTAAATTGTTTGGACCTTCTTTATGTCCTTTGAAGTAATGGTAATGTATGTGAACGATATAGGGCCTTTAATACATAAAACGCATAACTTCTTCCTTTCACTGGCATTTCCATAGTTTTTAAAAAAATACCTATAAAAGCCTTTTGTAAGTTATGCCATTCCCAGAATATGTTCTTCAAGGAATTTTTTACATATCAGTGTTGAGAGCCTAGATGGATCGAAACGAAAATTCATAGTAATTAAAAATCGAAACTCATGCGATTGAAAGTTACACTAATTGTGATAGATGGAGCAAGTATTTGCTCTAGGTCTGTGCAAAAAATAATGATCAGGGAGGTCTGTAATTATTTTTTAACAATTGCTGCTGTATCATTTATGCTTGAGTTTTTTTAGTTTGATCAGACAATTTTACATGTGGGAGTAAATTCTAAATTCCTAAACATAGGACTCTATTTCAGTCTTGTCAAACATTTGACTACAGGAAACCTAAATTGACTCACTCTAGAATTGTCCTCCCACGTTACAGAGAAGCATTGTATGCTGTTCTTAAATCTCCTGATTTAGTGGTAAAATATATATTCCCAAAGGAAACAAGGGTAATGGTATTATAGTATCTTGATGAATCGAGATCATAGCTGATATAGAGGAAATGTTTGGTTTTAACGTAATAAAATACATCTCTTCTGGACCTGTAATTTTATTTATATAGATTTCAACAATGATACACGCAATGTCTAAGAAGTTACAGATTTCTGTCCCTTTTCATGTCATGGAAAAATTATTGTATGTTTTTTTTCCATTTAATTTAATGAAAAATGAATGTTTTTTTTCTATATTATGTTGATATTAGATTGTGTTGCATTCATTTGCTGCAGGACCGATTAATTTGTAATCTTAATAAACTTTTCAATTAGGGTAATTAGGTGAAATGTTTTATCTAGATCCATTTCTTTGATGTATAGCTTTAGATTTAAAAAATGTTACTGAGTACTGTGTCATATAGTTATTGGATGATTAGGCTATCTAATCAGGAAAATGTTTCTTTAGGTTAAACGCTTATTAGAAATCTATTATATATAGAGAGAGCTGTGTCCTCTAGGTATGAAAACAATTTGTCCAGAATTGTGTCACTATGGTATAAGCCAATTATAAAATCTGTTACATTGTATTAAGAATGATGCAATCATTATGTATAAAAGAAATTAGAATTTATTATCTTCAAGAAATTTTTAATCTGGATTTTTTATTCTATATTGAATGCTTTAGCTTGATTGATTTTATCAAGAATTGTGTCCAATATGTAAACAGGACAATCAAAAATCTGTTGTATAAATTTGTATACTAAAGCATGGGCAAGAAAAACTAGTTTATTATTTTTTATTATTTTTGAAAAGTGAATCTTCCTAGTGAGATTCCCAAAAGATTTTCTTGGATAATGGAAACTGTCAGTCTTGACAACTTGCAAAATATATGATCTATCTGACAAAACACATTATGTATCAGTTTTGCAGCCTGAATTTTGTGCTTCCCTGTGGAGTTATTAATTTTAATGCAAAAGATGCAGTCAGAAAATTTGAACTATGTTGTCTGTCAGTTGCCAATTTTCAAACTTTGTCTTCCTGTTGCCATTGTTTTTGACTTTGTCTTCTTGTTGCTATTTTTCTGATCTTATCTTCCTGTTGCCATCTTTCAGGTGGTTGTGTTGTTTTGTTACCATTTGTCTTAACTTTCTTTCTGTTACTATTTTTTCTGATTTTGTCCCTCTAGTCTTGATAAAATATTGGTCAAGTTTGAGTATAGGTCATCTGAGTTCAAAAATCTTGTCAAATCCTCAAAACAACATGCCTTAGATTTCAATAAGACTATCATTCTGCTAAAGTTTCTTGAAGATCCAATGTTAAAGACAATCTCTATTGCAGAAACAAGGTTTTTCTATGGTTTGACCTGTGACCCATATTCGAACTCCACCTAGATTTCATAAATGTAGTCATTCTGGCCACGTTTCATGAAGATCCAGAGAAAATGCAGCCTGTATTTCATACACAAGGCTAAGAGTGGACAGACAGACAGACAGACAGACGGACATTAGGTGATTACAATAGCTAACCTTGAACACTTCTTGTTTTATCTAATATATATTTCTCTTGAACTTGGTCAAAGTCATATCAAAGAAAATCCTTGTTATTAATCTAAAGGCCATATCCAATATCTGAATTTCATAAAAATTTGTCAGAACATTTGTGTCAATGAGTTCTACATCAAGATCGAATCTGGGTCATCACAGTCAAATCAAAGGATACCCTTGACACAGTCTGGAAAGGATGCACTATTTATTATCTAATCTTTACGAAAATTGGTCAGAATCTTTGCCCAAAGGCGTTTTTGGTCAAGTTTAAAGCTGGGTTGCTTGTGTCAAAAACATGGCCACTAGAACAAGAATAATTTAAATACTTGTTAACAGTCTGGAGGCGATATTTGATATCCAGTTGGTATGAGATCTGGTCAGCATGTGTATGCGGACCACCTGGGATTAACAACTAGGGTACCAGGTCAATTTGAAGGAAAAACTTGTTATTACACATTTTATAGCCAGTCATCATGTAATTTGAAAAGAATGTTAGTCTTGTCAATGTTTGTGTTCATGATTCTAGTTTAAGGTTGAATTTTGGTCACATTAGGTCATAAGTAGGTGTCAGGTGGGCGTTATTAAAGCTACAGCAATGAAATTTGAACCATATGTACAGTTTTGAAGGAAGATTATGATTTTGACCTTTGATGACCGTGATTTTTTAAGCTTAAGTTTTAGTTTTTCAAGCTAGAAAGATGAAATTTTGACTATTTCTGCAAGTTTGCTAACAAATTCAAATTCCTATGACTTACTATGACTTTTTGGCCTACTTTCTCATTTGTATGTGTGGTAATACACAGGTGGTCAATATAGGGTTAATATAAGCCTATTTTGTCTTCTTGTTACTCCTCAGACCATTGTGTTCTTTTTGCCATTTTTCAAAATTTCTCTGCCTGGGCCCCTTTAAGGTCACTTGAGCATGAATTGATGAACCTGTGTGCAATTTTCATGGGATCATCATAAATGGTCACTGTTTGTCGTGTAGATTGAAACTTGGTCACATAGGGTCAAAACTGTCACAAGGTCAGATCATAGAATAGCCTTATGCACGCAAAAGACATCGCATTTTGTACCAAATAAGTGTGAATGTTGATCAAAATGTTTGTCTTGATAAATTCTAGGTAGATCGAGATCGAAACTGGGTCATGTGTGTCTAAACCTATGATACTAGGTCAGACTATAGAGAAATCTTACGCAAATTAGAGACTGATTTTTTTATCTAATAATTGTGAAAGTTGGTCCTAATGTTTGTATTGATAAATTCTAGGTCAAGTTCGAAACTGGATTATTTGAGGCAATAACTAGGTCATCAGGTCAGATCATAAAATCTTATGCATGCGACTGAAACTGAACTTTTATCCAGTCATCATGAAACATATTCAGAATGTTATTCTTGATATAATATAGATCTAGTTAGAAACTGGGTCAAGTGGGTTCAAAAACAAGGTCACCTGGTCAGATTATAGAAAAACTCTTGGTACAGTACAGACTGCAGATTTTACCCAATCATGAATGTTGGTCAGCGTGATTGTCTTGAATAATATTAAGTCAAGTTCAAAACTAGGTCATGAAGGGTCAAAGACTAGGTCACCAGGTCCGATCATAGTAAATCCTTGTGCACCCAGCAGAGGCTGCATTTTGTACAATCATCATGAAAGTTGGTCAGAATAACTGTCTAGATAAATTGCAGATTTGGATTAAAACTGGATCACATATAATCCAAAATTAGGTCACCAGATAAAGTCATAGAAAAACGCTGTGCACACAATAGTACTAGATTTTGTTCATGAATGTTGGTCAGAATGATT